>VXAX01000633.1:0-154095 GCA_013399835.1 Leptocoma aspasia | reverse complement strand
AGGGGTAACAGTGGGCGGACAAAAACATCTAAAAAAAAAAAAAAAAAAAAAAAAAAAGAAAAAGAAAAAGCAAAAAGAGAACTCTAAAAAATTAATTTTCTTGGAAAATTAAAAATGTGAACACCTTTTCTGCTGTATTGTAGGCATCAGATTCAGCCACAGTAATAGATATTTAAATTAATACACAGTCATGGTTTACCAATTTACTGGTCTGCAGGAGGAAATATCTTCCGTTCCTTCAAAATATCCACACAGCTCACAAAGAACAATATTAATGACGTAGCTACCACAGAGGTGATTAAATGACAGTTTTCTGACTGATGGATTAGAATTTGTCAGAAATTATTTCTTTTCTTCTAAGCCTTTACCAATAGTAGGAAGTCTCATCATATGGAAAAGATGCTACAAGTAAGGTATTAACTAGCTTTTAAGGAAAAAATATAGGTCTGTTTTGAGGAAAGCAGTAAGGCTACAAATGACAATAATAAGACCTTAAACTCGGAAAAAAAAATCCACTTTCTCCTGTCTTGTGAAACCTTGTTGTCAGTACTGGAAATTGTCTTTCACACCAAATTTCTCAAATTTGTCACATAATCATTTTTTATACCAAAATTGTGATTAAAAAACATTCATTTTTCCAAAGAGAAAAGCAAAGTTGAAATTTCCTATGGGGCTAAAGCACAGTCTTAGAAAGAAATGCTATCTTACAGTAAATTGCTGATTCTGACTTCCTCCTGTTCACATTGATGCAATTACTCCAACTCCACTTGAGTTGCTTTCAGCATACTCTGGTTGAAAAACCTTCAGACAATCTCTTTTGGGCAAGAAGGCTCAATGAGAGTTCTATACTACTGTTTTACGCTTAGTTTACTTATGACTCTTCTTGCTTCTGTCAGCAAATCATATTTGCTCTTAAAAAAAAACCAAATGAAACACCCTAACCAGATATAAATAAGCAAACAAAAAAGCAGATGGAAAAGCAGACCCTAAAAACTGAAAATGTGGATATTATAAGCACATTGTAAAGCGTAGTCACTCAAAACCGTTAGATATTATCGATTACATTGCTCAGTTTTGTGAACTGAAACGTCCAAGAATGCATTAATGACTCTGCTCATTTAACTCCCCTGGAAGTCAATGTATGTGAACCTCCAGGTCATGGAAGGGGTTTAGAATCTCTGAAATATTAATACACTTTGATCCATAATATACTGCCAAGGGGAAGAGAGCTACCACTTCCGTAGGCAATTTGTGAAAACAGTGGGGTTGCACACAGGAGCAAAGGCTGTGCAAACTGCTTTCTTTTATGCTGGCTTTGTGCATTCAGAATCGAAGCTGCGCACACGATACTTGTCTTTGTTTCTTGACTCCAGAGCTGATCTCCTGCAGGGAAGGTGAAGGCATGAGGAGTTTCCTGCAGCAACTGCTCACCTGCTTCCTGGTTTTAGAGCTGATGTAACTGCCAGCTTCTAAAGACTGTTGAAATTACATTTTTAGGATACAGAGCAAATCCCAGTGACTTTATTCTTGTGAAAGGCAGCATATCAATCCATGTGAACAGAATGACAATGAGCTTGCCTGGACAACATGTTTCTTTGACCACGCTAGCTGTAACAGGCTTCAAAGAGCGAGAAGATAAGCCCCAGCTGTAAAATGAGCTCTTTACTGCTTTTGCAGTCACTAGAACATTGTGATGTTCAAAATATTGAGCAATTATCTATCTCTAAGGTATGAAAAAATTAACTACAACCATTTTCTTTAAGCATCACCACAGGTTTCTGCATCATTTAAAACAATCATCCCTCTGTAGCTTATGGCCAACACTCAGCACTAAACTTGAGCCTGTCATCAACACATACTTTCTAGCTGGATCTCAGGAAGGCTGTGCTTCCATTTGGTCATGAAAATAGGGATCTTTTTTAGGAACTGGTTCCAAACATAAACTGACTGCTACATTACTTGGAGGTTCAAGTTAAGTTGCTTCTTCAAATTCTGAAAATGGTCTATAAACCCTTGTGCAGCTGTGACTGAGCTTCCTAAATTATTTCTGCAGCACATTTTTTTTCAGACATCAAAATAAAGGATACTGCTGCCAGATTGCTATTCATAAGAACTGCAAAATTTGCAGATTGATGACATCCAAAATTAGGTTCCATCAACAACTTGCTGCTGGTTATATGCAACCTTTTGCTTCTTCCAGTAAAGAAAGATGGTAAATCCTACCTCCAAACTACAAGGGGAAGAATGTTACAGCATCACTGAAAACTTTATATTTACAATTTTCTTTAGACATATTTAAGATTTAAAAGTGCCCAAAACCAACCACACAAAGTGTATCACAAATGCATACAGTATATTTGGAAGTTTTTCATTCCAATCTCATTGGTACTGTAGCTATTTTTTTCACAGAAGATATCCTTTTATCAGGAGAATTAATTTCCATTATTTTCCTGAGAATGAGATACAAGACAAAGATGCAAGTGTCCTTATCTAATTATAATTTCGGGTTTTTCCAGAGAAAGATCAGGTCTTTTCTATATGTGTTTCTTTCATTAAACTACAAGTCTAAAAAAATGTAAGACAGTAATACTGCCACAAGCTGCAGCATTAGCTTGTTTTCATGCGGGCGAAAGTTCTTTTAAAGGAGATATTGGCAGTCAAAAATACATCGTCAGGTAACATGCAGAAAATCACAGACAGGCAGGGGGAATCAGAAGTAGAAAAGAGATTGGGAACAATGCACGTAGCTTATAGCAGATTAAAACCTGGTGAACTATTGTCACTAAGCAGACTCTAGAGTAAACTCTCCCTATTCTTCCTGCAAATAACCCACGCTGCTGCTGAATCCCGAGGTTTGTGGATCAGAGATGTGAGAAAACAGCAGAGAGGTCTCTGAAAAGTAGATGTTAAAGTTGACATCAATTACTTTTTTGCAGCGTGACAATACCCACACAAGACATCTAGAAAGAAAGAGAAGTTTTCTGGCAGCACACTGCAGTCGGGTCTTCAACTAACTGTGTTTGGTGGAGTTTTTCTCCTGCCTTTAGGCTTGGCCATATAGCTGCTGACAACAAAATCCCCCTCACCATTGCATGCCTGGCAGTATGGCCTTTGGTTGTACCTGTCCCTGCAGCATGGTGATTTTTAAGTGAGCTTGGCATTCATACTCAGTAGCTGGGTACAACCACACTGGCATGCTCTGACAGGTAGTATAGATGTTAGAAAAATCAGGGATTTCTCCTGCCTTGCCCTCTGGCTTAATGTAATGGCTCACGAGCACCACTTTGAGCCAGGGCTTCAGTGCAAATGCAAGTGAAAGACTTAAACACTGTCCAGCATCCACAGCTGACTTTTCAATTTGGAGGACTGGCTTCTGGACAGGGCTCAGCCACCTGCACCTGGGTGGCTGCAGTAAGATGGGAAGCAGTTTAGTGTTTTGAAGCTGGATGAGATTTGAGCCTCTAAGTATCATACACATCACTCAGCTCTTTTCCTTTCCTGCATGCATCAAAAATCCTTCTCTGTATTTTCAAATCCTCATGTGCCTTTCTCTTCCTTACCTGTATTTCTATATTTTTCTTTCTCATACAGCTTTTTGCCTCCATGAGGACCTGCTCTTCTTACTGACCTTTTGTTCTCTCATGACTCTGAGCTTGCAGGTTCATATAAGACAAACACCTTCACTACCTTCCTGCCAATACGTCTCAGCTGTGCAGTTTCCCAGCAGAGAGGAGCAGCTTCTGCCCTGCTTCTGGATATCTTTTATTGCTCCGAGATAAGTCTTTTTATTACAGAATTTTTCAAACCATCAATCCTTCCACATTGAGCATACTTTGTCTCTTATAAAGTGGTAATATGCTTATGACACTTAGCGATTTATAATGCTCCAGATAAAGCCTGCATATGAGAACATTAAAAGGGAGTTATGAAGTACTCCCAAGTCATGAAGCAATAAAATCAAATATAAAGAAGAAAAAGGAGGGAGAAATTATTAACATTCAAAACACTACAGTGTGCCTGCATGCAAAGTTTTCTGTAACTGGTATTTGTTTTGTTGGCTCATCAGATGCTACAAAGATGAATAACAACATCCTGCACCACTTGGAAATCACTCTGCCTATGCATCCGATGGGTATCTGCTTTGGTTGTGCACCATGCACCTCTGCTATGCAACTGAGCACAGTGACATGACTCTGGTGCTGATGGAGAAGACTCTTGCACCTGAATTTGGGCCAGAAATGCCATGTGTCCAAATTATACTGTGCAAGGACTGAGACACCTCTCCACTTGGGAAAGCATCCCCATAGTGACTGTCAGGCTTGTATCAGCCCCATTTTTCTTCTATCTTGTACCACTTTGGGTTACAGGCATTTATTTATAGGTTCCTTTCTGAAGTGTTTGTCTCTAGACAAAGATTATATGAACATGAATAGGCAATAATAATACAGTGCAGAGCTACAAAGTTGTACAAACAATCCATTAGCTAACAGTGCCTGATTAGCCTCAAGTGTCCTGACCTGCTTTGTAGATCTTCCTTGGGATAACAAAGTAGTTCTGGCAGGTGCAGGAAGTCCTTTTAGTTTTGTATCAATATTGTTAGTGCTCCTGTTGGAGACCAGTTTCTCCATCTATTTCTCTTTCTACGCGTGTCTTTTGTTTCAGCTGTATGTGGAGGGCCTTAGGAGCAGATTGAGGTAGGCCCTTTTTTCCATGCCCTTTTCACAGCAGACCAAGTACAGGGGAGCACAGAGAAAAAAGTGAAGAAGAAAATCTCAGCTGCTATACCACACAGGGCCACAAAAAGCAAAGCAGCTCTGAAAAGTCTGCAATCATCAAGGCAGAGATAAGCAAGATCATAAGGATGCACTTTGTAAGCATGAGCAGAGAGCAGAAAATGAGGCTTTAAGGAGCAGTATATAAATGGGAAAATTAGGTATTTCATTCCTTTCAACTTTTACACACAGGGAAGGAGAAAGTGAGCTAATTTTTCCACCTTAATAAGCTAAGTACTCTTTCCTCACCTTGTGCAAATTGCCACATTTCCCACTAAAGTCAATGATGCTCTGCAGACAGCTTCAGCTTTTTCACATTTTAAAGATAGCTTTGATAAAGGGTATCTCAGAAAGGGAAGCAGTGTAAAAGGTTTCTCATGCAAACCCAGTTTAATCTGAGATTCAGCAGAGAAACAGCTGTACTTGATTCCATGATGGACTCTTTTGCTTGCTCTGAATTCTGGGTGGAAATGAAGGAACAGGAGAAAAATTCTCCTACTGTCCTCTGTAAACAGGCCTAAAAGCATTACCTAAAGGCAGTTCCCTTTTTTTTTTCCTCACCCTATGTATTACTTAGGTAACAAATAAATCCTTAACTTGGTGAAAAATGTTACAACATCATTAGGATTCCCATATTAGATTAAATCAGTTCTCAAAAGTTTAAATATAATCTCCTTAATGCAGCATCAAGTCCCTTGCCACTGTTAACATGTGATTATAAAATCATATCTAAAATCAGATTATTCTTCAAGTATAGCTTTGGAAATGTTGAAATACTTGTGGCTCCATCAGATGCAAAAAAAATCTCACAACTGCAAACCCTCAGGTAAGCAAAGAGAAAACCTACTACTTACAGAAATTCCCAGGAACTGCACTGGCTAGAGAGAAAGACTAATACTGCACACCTTGACAAACTATATGCTTGCAGTTTTCTGAGATTTTGCATGATTGCTCCTCCCAGCCTGCTTCCTCCCAGATACTGGAGACATTACAGGATTTCCAAAAACTGTAGTAGTTTCAGATGATGTTCCCTAAATGTTATTTTATTTCTTTTTTTTTATCAAAATTTTTTTCCAGTTGCCTTCTGAATTTACATCCATTTTTAGCATATATAATTTTCCATGGAAAGGAATCACAGAGCTTAGAGATACAGTTGGTGGAGGAATACCTCTTTTTTTTTTTTTGTCTGAAACATGTTATCCATGGAAGTACTGTATTGAAAGAGATCATTAATTACTTCTTCCCTGTCCCTCTCCACTCATAATACTATAGAGCTCTACAATACCCCCTGCTCTATTGTTTCTATTCCTGAGCTTAGGAAATCTAGTTTAAACTGTTGCTCCTTACTAATAAACTGTTGTATATCTCCAACCATCCCTGGTCACTCTTCTTTTCCTTGCCTTTTTCAAAGGATGAAGACCTGAAATGCACACTAAGAAAGGTTCAAGAAGCAACATCAGAAATGCCCATGATGTTCAGGCTGTGCTTTCACCAAGGATTTACACTGTGACACAATGAAGTTTCTAGTTTTATTCTTTCTCTTGTAATTTCATTTGCCCCAAGATACTTGTAGATGGATTCTGCCTCCCTGTCATATTTGCCAGCTCTTTGGGCAATTTTTCAGTGATTCAGGACTTTCCCTTCTAACCAGTTGCTGGAGACCTGTATGTTCAGCAAAGACTGCATGAAACAATGCTGCATTATTTTTCTCATTTCTATGTTGCATCTTTTTCCACATCAGTTGCTTTCTAGGGTCTCATGTTGGTCACTTTTCTACAAGAACTGCTGTACAGCCTTTTCTATCAGAGAAATGAATCTTCACAAAGGTGTATTACTTGCCAGTGCATTACCTTTTTTTTCTATTACCTGCCTTTAAGGGGAGGAGGTTAGCATCATCCCAAGCCTGCAAGTCACTCCTGATATTAGGATCTGCATTTTGAAGTGGGATCAAAGGCACATCTGAACTATAACGAGGACTCCAGGAAGAAGGGGCTTGTGGATGAACTGGGTTTTATTCAGTTTTATCTGCAGTGATTTAGAAATGAACTGTTAAAGGACCACAGATTCCAGGGGAATATAGATTTACACTTGCTTATGTGCTTTAGACCAGAATAGCTTATTCTTCCCCACAAAAGTGGCTACATTACCTGTGGTAAAACTGCATCCAGAGCCAGTTAACTTGAGTCTGTCGAAGACCTAATGAATAAAAAGATCATGCCCACCTTAGGCCTGCCATCAAAGGGTTGTTTTTATAGCCCTGAACATGATTTATTGAATTATAGCAAGCTAACATTCAACAGTGATTATTTCAGTGTAACTGAAAAACTCCCAAGTGCTCAATGAAACCCAAGATTACAACTCAAAGTCATAGAAATGTCTTGGAGAGAGTCATAATATTCCTACTTTAATGGTCTACATGACACTCTGAAAAACCACTTGTCTTCCTTTGGTATGAAAAGTTTAGCTAAGTGGATATAAAGCTCTTTAGAGTTGCTGTTGTAGTGGTGATCGTTGCAGGGCCATGGTGCTGAACACAAGGTGATGCCTATGCAAGTTGTATGAACCCAGGTGAATAAATGGAACTTTTTTCTACCCTAATTTGATTAATTTTTAGGTCTTGTACTTTTATTTCTGTTTGACAATTCATTCTTTAGTTCCTCTGTATAAAAACCAAAC
Source organism: Leptocoma aspasia (assembly GCA_013399835.1). Taxonomy (NCBI): domain Eukaryota; kingdom Metazoa; phylum Chordata; class Aves; order Passeriformes; family Nectariniidae; genus Leptocoma; species Leptocoma aspasia. Next base: position 146,647 of record VXAX01000633.1, on the reverse strand, counting down.
ACATTGTAGAGTGCATATATATTATATTTACTAGGCTACTGGAATAAATGCCCAGCAATTGTGTGCAAAATATACCTCACTTAAGTTCACCCAGCAACCTGAAACTAGTATCATTTGTCACTATCCCAGCTGCCTGGACTTTTCTGGAGATTGCCTGCATTTTTATTGTTATAGTTTTTACTGTTCTCTTTCTGTTTGTTTAGTATCTATTTTGATTTACTTCATTGTTCCTATTGGACTTCCACTAGCGTTAGAACCACGTGCATGCTGAAGAGTAATTTAAAACAAAAAGCATTTTAAAAAGTTCCTTTGCTTGCCCAAGTATGAAAATTGAAGTGAGGAAAAACACCGTGCCTTGAAATCTGATAAACACAATAGAAATCAAAAACTGAGGCTGATAAAACATTTTCAGTAAAGTGGTTTTTTTATCCAAAAATTGTCATTTTTTTCAGGAAAAAAAACCCCCAAAGTCAAGAACTGCTGTCAAAAATTTTGTTTAAAAAATGATACAGAACTTTTCTGGACTGGAATATATTGCCTTTTTTTTTAAACTACTTGATACTTTGTAAAATGTAATCTAACAAATCAAGTAGAACACAAATTACAACATGGATATCAGTTACCTCTGAGCAAGCCAAAGAAACAATTATCATTTCAATTACTGAAACATCATCTGTATTGCCAATCATCAATTAATTTTACCTTAATATACAAATAGTAAGAAATAATTAAAATCATAAACATCCAAATCAGAGAGCAAACCAAATCAAAATAATATAACAAAATACAAAAAATACAGGAAGTCCAACCAAGATGAAATATTTCAACTGCTCAGAAGCAAATTCTGATAGAAATATTTTTAAGCATTATATAGAAATGTGTTCAAAATAAATTCAAAGGAGGGGACAGTAAGCAAGAATATTAAAATTTCTGTGGATTGGATATTCCGCATTTTGATTCACTGTTTCTATAATCAAGGGGAATAGACTTGCTTTAGAATGAATGTAGGATCATACAAAACCAATAGATTCATATTTCAGTTTCTGTCACAACAAATAACATCAAGTCAACACCTCTTTCTTTGAGGCAGTTTTTAAAAAAAAAAAAAATTGAAGATTGACTCTGTCTCATTAAGCACCTCTTACTGATTTGGAAACTGTAAGAGACAGTTAATCTTGTCTTATTAATTTTATTATATATGCACAGCGTTTACTAGCTGAAAATAGACTCAATGCTGAGATGATTTAAAACCTACTTTCACCTGTGGTAAGCACTGCATTTAAAATAATTTTCTTTCTTAGCAAGTAGGTATGATTCTGATCTTCAAAATGAAGAATTAAAGCTGTTTACGTTGACTTTGAGCTTTTTACCCATAGAATAAAAGGTAAATTCACACACAGCAGTAATACATAGCACAGACATTGGGGAAAACCACAGTGCTCTGTGAAACAAAACACCAAGTCAAGTACTAGATGCTTTTTTAATGGCTGAGGAATGAAAAGCAACACGAACCATGCAGATGTATTCTAAGTGTAGGTAGATTTAAGAGCAGAGAATTATCTTTTTTCCCCCCCATTTTAATTTGCTGCCTGAATGTCAACTGCTACATTGCAAATACCACAAGTCCCATTTTATCTGATTGAATCGGATATTCTCCATAATTCAGAACAGTGCAATCAATCTGAAACATCATATGTGAAACAGGGAAAAAACCTCAGGAGACTTCACAGATGGGAAAAGAAGATATCTCAGGATACATCTGAATGTGTCTGCTCCATGGCACAGATAGTAATGATTTTCAGCACAGCAACTAGGCTTAATTTAACTTTCTCTTTCTGTATCCCATTCCAGGGGACTGGTCTGTCATCTTGCTGTTCCAGTGTCAGGCCCTGGTCACGCTCTCTGGGGCACCCTCAAGCAGCAGATCAAATGCACCTCCCTGCCTTCACCCAGCCTGGGCTATGGCCCTGGATATGTGGCCTTTTACAGGCTTGGTGTCTAAATCCTCCATACTCACAGTTAGCTTTATCGACAATCAATTGACTTTTACTTTTGATGATATATTATCATTGAAATTACACAGCCAATGTCTTCAGGGGCAGGCCTTAAGAAAACAAAATTTACTTCTGCTTCTCCCTCCACCAAATAGGACAAATTGTCTTATAGATAACGTTGCAGCAAAGTATAAACTGAACTAAAAGGTTTTCAAAGTAAGCATGCATCTGGACAGATATGTATCTGAGTAAACTGGTCACATGTGTTGGGTCAAGTCTCAACTGGGCTGGAAGGACATGGTGTGGTAGGTTCCATTAGAGCCTGGATGGGCATTGCTCTGCAAGGAAGAAGCACCAACCCCCACAGCCCTGCTTGCTGCAGCACCTATGTCTGGATCAGGCTCCTCCGTGGCAAACAAATTAACAAGGGCCAGTTTCACCAGAAATGTTGAGGCGTGTGTTCTACTTGTCTTCCTTTTGTGCATCATTAGTTTTCAGCACACTCCTTCTTGGCAAGTAATGATTTTGGTTGTAATAAAGCCTATGGTGCCAAGCTTTCTAAATGGCCATAAAGCAAAGATGATCCCCAGAAGATATGGCAGATGTAGTGTGCAGCAGATGACAACGAACGTCTGTGTTCATCTGCCACCTCACCTTTCTGGCAATACTTCAGACCATTAATAGTAACAAAATACCACTGAAAAGAATACGTAAACCTGACATGTTTACACATGTGTTCCTCATAGGCATCCAGTTGATTGTTCTCAGCTTATGCTTATCTGGATAGAACAAAGCACAGGTCTTGCTTATTCTTCTGAGCTAGACTATATTTCTGATGGAAGATTAATAAACCCCGAAAGACAACAGTAGCCACATAATGATTGTCTGAATTTGGCAGATTCCATAGAGATGGAAAAAAGCTCTCTACTCATAAATACCACTTGAATTTCTTGAGCTCTTCATAGCAGAATGAGAAGAAATGGTAGAACACTGTAAAAACGCAGTAGCTGCGTTGTAGGATGTAAGGTCTCTAACAGATACGTTTTTGTAAAAGTCCATGCTCTAATTACTGAATTCCTTACTTGCGCAAGGGCAAGGCCTACTGTTTTTCATAAATAATTTTCTGATATGTTAGCAATTCAGAAAAACATGCAAAGTATGCAAGATAGACTTTCAGGTATGTTTTATGCACTAGATAAAACACTGGATATTAATTTGATGTTCCTACTTTTTAAGAGGAGGCACAGAAAAGACACAAATTTTCTGAATCCACCTAAACCAGCTTGATTATAGAAAGAACCTATAATAAAAGAAACCGGTACCTAAATTTAGCTGCTGTGATTGATATCTCCTCAGTGAAAGGGCATTCATGAATATTCTTTCATAAAACTTTTCCTTTCTTCACTCATAACCCTGACACTCAATGTCCCATTACTGTTCATTCATTTTAAAAACCAGCAAGTAAAAAACAATATTTAAAAAAATCTCACTGCATATGTAAAAAAATATTACAAATATCTCCAAGTTATCCTTTCAAGTATTGCAAGTATACTGAAAATTAAATTCTTAAAACATTCCAGTCTGACAATTATGCTGAATTTGTTCTGAATGTCACAGTGGTTTTGAGGATTCAAACCAACAGACAGTTCAGGCAGAGAGTCAGTTTCTCTTCACAAGTACCATTTTGTCCACAGTTGAGTAGCTTCACCAAAAGATGTGTGGAACATGATCCTTATGAACAAACTCTAAACTGAAATTTCATCACCAAAACTGCCTATAAAGTCCTGAAGCTATTATGAGAAGATCTTAGCATGTTGTGACTGGGTCTGTCTTTGAGCAATACACAGTATCTGAACAATTAAAAGTGGTTGTGTACTCTGCTCCTATGGTGTTACAACATCCACAAAAAGAAGAATCAAATACACGGGCAGCAGTCTATTGAGAAACCAAGAGAATAGTCTACTAGAAGGGCAATTAAAGAAACTGGTGGGCAGTCAGTTAGTGGGAAAAAACCCCAAACAAGTATAACATCAAGCCTCCTACATGCAAAATGCATTTTTGTTAAAAATACCTCCAACCAAGTCCCAAATAAAAATAACCAAACAATCTACCTGTCTTGCTCCTTCCCAGAGGAGATGCCTGGTTAGACATAACTCCATAAAGCTGTTTTATATACTCTCCGAAAGAAAGAGCCAAGAGTACCTCTTCACATTATATCTGATCTACCGGATCAAAACGGCACTGAAAGCCATGGGTCCCACTGGACTCATCTCTTCCTTCTAATCTTTTTCGAACACAATTCTAAATCTTGAAAAGTCTGGGTTTAGAAACAATATTCTTGTTAAATTTCTATGAGTAGTTAACCACCAACCAGAAATATTTTTCTTCATTTACAAAGCAATATGAGCCAGCTAACAAGAGGCTTTTGATGAATCACAGCACTCATAATTACAATTACATGAACAGAAATCTGGGAATAAATTTCCATATATGATTTTAATGCTTCAATCAATAAAGCATACTGAATGTCTAGAAGTCAAATATGTAGACGAGTTAGAACTGAAGTGGATGAAAGAGTGAGAAAATTATTATTAGATAAGGATATAATCCATTAGCATTTTCTCTAATTCTGGATAATGTTCATGATGTTTTCCATCTCCTTATGTAGCACCTCTCCTTGCTGAAAACTGGGCATGGTCTTTATTTAATGACTTCTGACAACAACACCTTCAGCGATCAAGCCATAGCAAGGAACTGATTGTGACACATTCTCTTTCTCAAAATCAGCTGGGTTTTGGGTTTTCTTCTTCCCTTGCAACTCTGAAAACTTATTCCTCTCAGAATGCATTTTTCCATTATGGGACTTTTAAAAAGTAAATATAAGACGGTCAATACAAAAACAGTTTCATCGTTGACAATACTGAGCCTTTCTTTATTTTTCTTTCAAGTCTTCCAGTTAACAATCCATGTTATAGATAAATATATCAGAACCAAAACATGAGGCCAAATACAAAGATGATGCATAAACATTCGTAAGTCCTAAAAATTGCTGTCCAAGTATGCTTGAGATATTTGGTGCCCCTATCAGTTCCATAACTGCTTTTTCCTTCTTGGAATTTAATGGTATATGTCAAAATGTTTTCTATATTAGCTTCAGCTGAAAGAAATATCTCAAAGCGGTTACTTCAATCCAGTCTCTGAATATCTATAATTTGGAATTCAGTGATAATTTTCACTGACTCTAAATTCACATTCAATGAATACAAAAACCATGTATGTTCTTAATTCATGCAAAGTGATAAATCCCTCTCTGCTTTCTTCCTCATTTTTACAAGTGCAAGATACTATAAATGTATGAAAATTCTTTTTTTCCCCCTCTTATTGTGCTAGGGCACAGCTCATTTCATCTCATCTCCTTTATTCTGAAACTGTAATTGTTATTTATGATGCACAAAGTCTAGCGTTCATCCTTTCAATAGAAATGAACATGTATTGTCTGTAAATGCAGGACAACATGACTTCCTCAGTAAAAATGATTATGCACTAGGTTTTACCACGTGCTGCCAGACATTATGAGAAAGATTGTGACCCAGCTATAATGCCGTCTATCAGAAGGGTTGGGGAAGGAGAACATCTGCCAACGCATATACAGTCAATCTGCCAGCCAATTTTCAGAAACTTGGCCATAGTAATTCACAACAGTCACTTCTTTTTTGAAAGATTCTTGTTCAGCTTGCAGTCACTTGGCATGACCCACTATCAGCTTTCTTGCAGACACCATCCCATGCCTCAATGGTATTTTGCAAATGTACTGCTTGCTGACCTAACACCTTGTCAAGCTTCAGCTGACTTTGGAATTGAATATAAAGCTCTTCACAGGACCCCTTACATGTAAGAAAAAAAACAACCCTTCAGATCACACTGATCCTATCCTCCGTTACAAAAGCACAAAAGGCAATTTTCTACTTACCCACATTTCACATGAAATAAAAAACCACTGCATGATGGCAGAATATCTCAAAAGATCATGCATTTCAGATAAGTGTTAATAACTTTATTGCTAAGTTTGCTCTAAAAGTTAAACTTTTCTGAAGATATTACATAACATGAGTAATGCAGTAATTGAGCTTATTTTTAACTGCGCTTATTTTTAATTGAGCTACTCAGGTATTGAACTTAAGGCTGTCACCTTTAAATGACTTGCTACATTAATGTAATAAATTTTTAGCAGTCTTTCTAAAACTTTCATCTGGTTAGAAGTGCTTTATAATCTGTTTCTTCCAGATATGTAGTGCATGGAGAAGTACTGGAGTGTTTACAGCATCAGCTAGCCCTAATCCCAGCAGAACCAGCTTGCTTTTCTCAAGCAGGGAAGAAGACCAGTGAAATACAACTGTGGCCATACAGCTAAATAAATAAAGCTGTGTGGTGAGCTCATGGATGAAGCCCACCGTGCCCACCCCAGACTCTGGCCATGTGGCTCCGACAGCCTCCCATGGGGAGCTCAAGACCTCACAATTACAGATTGTATGAAAGGAGAAAAAGTCCTCTTCTGACCTGCCCTTCTGCTTCCTACATGCAGTGTGGGAACACTCCCACACACCCTGGTACACTTTCGGATCATTATATTCAACCTTGGTAGAACCAACTGGATGGTGGGTTTTTTTTTTTTTAGTTTTCCATGGTATTTTTGCAATTTGATAAAAAGTGGCTCTCTCTTGCCAGTCCATCAGCCTCCTACCTGAAAATCTGAAATTTGCCCAGAGACTGAAGTTCTCTGGATGTAAGCTCCTTCTCTCAGTCTCACAATTACTTCGGACATCAGAAGTTTAATTCTAAAATACTCTTATTTTGATTATTTCACAAAGACACACCAGAGTTACCATTTCAGGGAAAATGTCAGGATTCCATCTGATGTACAATATGTTCACTGAGGAAATTCCAGTGGGAAAAGAAATTACATATTCCTTGGATCTAATACATACCAAAAATAGGATATAAGATAATCCAGCTGAGTATGGAGAGAAATAAGATATGACTGTTAAAGTTACATTTCACTGAACTCTAATGTGTGAAGGATTTTCTTCTTTTAATACATAAACAACTTGTTTTCTCCTGCTCTATTCTGTTACCTCACTTTCCTTTCCAATTTTAAAAATATTTCTCACTAAGATTCTAAATATGCATGAAAAGGCAGTCCAGAAGCAGAAAAATATGATTTTAAGTGTGAGAGAAATGTTGGCAAATTGTTAACTGAATATCTACTTAGATGAAATCTAGTGATATCACAAGTATTACCACCAGGCTCTATCTAGCTCTCCAAGTCTATTTTAAGCCAGCATTATAATGAGATTAGTTAGCATGCAGCATCCGTATAAAAAAGAAATTAAAGTCACTGGGATCATTTAACTTCTTTTTGCATATAAAAGTCCCTCTAACTGATTATTGTAAAACCTTATATTCTATGGGAACATTGTTAGAAGCTGTAAAAACTCACCTTTCTCTTAGCTGAGGATGCTTCTTAAAGGCAACTTCCTATGTTTGGAAACTCACTGTAAAGGTTGCCATGGTGATTAATTTTAAAAGTGAAATTCTCCCTTTTTAAAGTTTTTCTTTAAAGAAGAAATGTGCTAGGGCTCAGTTCTCAGCAAGACAAATGGGAATGAAAACTCCACCTTAATCCTGAAGATTAAAGGACATAACCTCTGTGTAACTGCAACTTCAGCAGCAGAGACGTTTTCAGAAAAATTTTGGAAACATCTACTTTTACCTAAAACTGAAAGAAAAAATACATCCATAGGCAAAAAAATTGAAGGAAAAAAGCAACATTTTCCAGTGGTCAGACTGCAGCCAGCAGGTTAGGTTATACTAGTGATAGGATGGAGGAAAGACAAGAAAGGAATGGTCAGGGTAGCTGAAGCTCAATAGAATAACTGGCAGTCAGCTAGGGACAGTGACATTGTGTGACAAGAGAAAGAAGTTAAATGCATCCCCGAAGAAAAAGCCTAGAAACCAAGGGTCACTACTGAAAAGCTCTTTACCTAAGGTATTGTCCATTTTATTTCCATGGTTCAAGATGTAATTTCACATGGGTGTTTCCATCTATTGACTTCTCCTCTCCCCAGTGACATGCAAAGCTACATTCAGCCTTGGCTGTCCACAGCTTTGTTAGCTGTCAGGGAACAGACAACTGCACAGCTCTGTTCCTGCACTGGGAGATGGAAAAGTACCATTTCTTCTCTAAAAACCATACAATTTTCAACATTACGTCACCCAACTTGTCCCTGCATAAACTGTCACTGCAGAAATCACAGGCAAATTAAACTGGGAAATGTTGTGCCAGTTCAATACCCAGGCAATTTATGGCTTCTTTATTCACATAAAGATCACAGTACTGTGAGACAGCTGCATTATTCATTATGTCTTTAATATTTTATCTCTCTAGGCAAAAGTATCTGTATACGCACAATTAAAATATCTGACGTAGACAGAGTTGATTTTAATACAAAGAATCAAATTTGTTTCAGAGACCTGCTTGACCTTAAAGCTCTATGGTTTAAACCAATAGAAGGAAAACCAGGCTGAGTGGTGCAGTGCCTGGGCATTATTCATTTTACCTTGAATGACTACCTTGAATTATGGGCCTAAAAACAGACACTGGATTGTTTTACCCTACTCTCAAAAAAGAGGGGAAGACTCAACACAAGAAATAAATACTTACATTATAAACTTGGAAGTTCCATGCTATAGATAACCTTGGAAAATAAAGGAATCATTTAATCAGAGCCAAAACTTTTGCAGGTGTTTCCAGCTTACAAGGCAGCGCTGCAGACACACAATCTAAGCATACTTCCAGATAGGAAGGCCACTCTGGGACTAACTTAAAACAAGGTGTGTTAATGGCACAGGATGAGGAGATTAGGCTTAAACTGAGAGAACCCAGAAATGAGAAAATAAGAATGAATTTGCCTGTCAAGGGAGAAGAAAGATCCAGCTTATTCCCTGGCAGAAGCCAGTGTTTGCTCATTAGCACTGGACAGTGTGACTGGTCAACCTGTTCCTGTCCAATCCAGACCATAGTTGTACCTACCTCATCATTTCCAGATGGGAGTGAGCTGCAGTGTGAATGTAGCAAAGAACAAGGTATTCAGCACTACTAGAACAAGCTGCCAGCAATTCAGCTGTTAACTTTGCAAATTTGTTATTAGACCAGTACGACCAATTAGTTTTTCTAGCTGGATGGGGGAATCACTGAAATGTAATCTCCTGCAGCATTGCTAAGTGGCACGATTAGCCTGAAGAATGGAGGCCAAGCATTATTAATATGTCACAGAGGCAATCTTTGACTGCTACACGAAAATATGGCCCCTAGGATAGCCATGAAAGAGCAGACTGCCTTTCAGTGTCTGCAGAAGTAGACATGAGGGACATCCTCCACATTGCACGGCAGAAGTGCAGGGTAAGCCAAGGTCTGAGAGCAGATTTGGCAGATGTCAGCAAGATGGTGCCCTCAAGGTGCTGGGTGATTAGAGCTCAAGAAATAAGTCTTCTGCTTTCTCTCTATGCAGCCCAAGCTTCCTGAAACACTTCATTGTGTTAACCACAGAGTCATTAAGTCATTAATGGTCTGACAGTAATGCAATCACACCTACTTTGAGAGACAACAGCCTACTTTCAGGGAGGACACCGTCCGGCTGAAAGGCTTCACAGTCCTGAAATCAGGGACCAAAGTTCTGAATATAAATTCCTATTTATTAGGAATAATTCCCATCTAGAATCTGTCAAAAACACAACACCCTGTTTACTCTAAGACAAAATTATCACTTCCTGTGTCATTGAGAAGTCCCATCATATTGAGAAAGTCAATGAGGCTCATCAGTATATTTGTTATATATTTCATAAGTACTGGTGACTTCAATCTGTTTGAAACACCAGCCAGGGTCTAGAGGTGAAGTGTAAACTGAACCAAGTATCAAAGCTTCAGCAAGGACACTTGCAGGAGAAATAGAGCTGAGGTAGAGACAATCCGGGAGCGTGATATTAAGTTACAGTCAGTTCTTTACAAGTATTTGGAGAAGAACACCAAGGGGAGTGAGTCTGTCTATCCATCAAACATCAGGTATCTAAGGACATGTGAAAGACTCCAGCCAAGTCATCCAGGAAATGCTCAGACCAATGAGACAAAAGGACTCAAATGACAATCAGTTACACCTCTGTATCCTTCACATAGCTTAGCAGCCTCTGAGGGTGCTCAAGGCAGCTAGCACATGCCAGTGAACAGTGGGGATGGTCCAAGACCTGGCACCAGACATTTGTCTGGGTTAATAAAGAACTAAGCAAACCAATAATCCTATCATATTACTTGATGATTTATACTAGTGAAGAGCTCACCCCTGAACTAACCAGTACTGAACCACTATGCCAGAGGGGCCAACCATGACAGCCTTAGCCCAGAGCCACTAGCTCAGCACACATGGTAGCAGTCCTGATGAAACAGAAGGCCTTATACAGAAACTGAAACTTCTTGCTCATTGCTGGCAGTAGAAATTCCAAGCAGTATGTATTTTCTACATTGCCACACCATTAATCCTTGGAACAGAAGAAAAAGAGCCGCCATCAATAACTTACCATGCCATGCTGAGGGCTAAAAGTAATTTGGGGAAATAGCAAAAGTTAAGCACTCTTAACTCAAAATTACTCAAAAGTTTTCGCTGCGTGACTATGCAGATTGCAAGGGGCAAAATCTACATACTGTATCTCCTTCCATCTGCTGAGAGATGAGGCCTCCCCTCAAGACTGGATTTTGTCTGAAGGGACTTGAGCACTGTCCCAGTAGAATTATGGAATGACATCCTGAGATGAACGGCATCTCATGAGAAAAGATAGGGAAAAGCAAAGTAGTATATTAGTTTACCTGCCCTAGGGCATGAGATAGACTGGCATCATACGATGCAAATTGAGGAACAGAGCAGAGGAGGGCTTCATCATCCTGGGAAAAAACAGAAAGGGTCTGTTCACTTTCAGTGGCAGGAGACGTGTAACACAGCGGGTGGCTCCTTCACATTCTAAGACCTAGCCTATGCAAGTGCATTTCGATCCTTTGGCTGGAAATATCACATGTAAACAGAACCTTTTTCTAATATCCAGCCTAAACATCCTCCAGCACAACTTCAGGTCATTCCTTTGTGTCCTGTCTCTGGTCACCACAGAGAAGAGATCAGTGTTTGCCGCTCCTCTTCCCCTCACAAGAAGTTGTAACTGCAGTGAGGTCTCCCCTCAGTCTTCTCCAGGCTGAGCAGAACAAGTGACCTCAGCCACTCCTCATATGCCTTCCTCTCAAGGCCCACCACCATCTTCATTGCCCTCGCTTGGGTGTTCCCTAATTCAGCCCCATGGAGGGCCAATGGGAAGCTCCCCAATTCCATTCAACCCAGCAGAGAAACTTTAAGATGATAGAAGGAATTTTACTATCTCTCAGAAAGATTAACTAGAAGTGGTAGATTATTGAGAACTTAGAGGAATTTGAAGCCTAGCAGTTTGTCTGGGTTGATCTGTGAAGCATTAACAACCTCTGGCCTCAACAAAAGAGTAAACATTCTCAAAAAAAAAAAATCTTACCCATCCAGCAAAGACAAAAATGAAAACAGAAACTTTTAGCAACCTGCATACCATTTGAAGGGAGAAATAGAAATAGATCTTTTAGAAAAAGTAGGTTGAGGACTGATCAGTCTACGTATGTCTCAGTGGATGGCACTGCAGCTATGCATCCAACACCTCTGCAAACAGCTGATTCAGGGGCACACTGTTACATGACTCACAAACAATGGTGGTTTTCTTTTCCTTGCTGTCAAAGATGAAAACATTACTTCTACATATACAATATGAGGAATTTTGCAGTTATTAAAAGAAAAGTGAGCTTAAATTTTCCCCTGCTGTGTTCCACTTCCGTAATTGGTCATTCTTAGTTCTCTCTAGTTCTTATTTTTCCTCCTCAGGTTTTTAGTAAAAGAAAAATTCTCCTTTTCTGCTTTTGTATTTGCTAATGAATTATCAAAGACAATAGAAAGTATGTAACCTCTAAAATTCAGTCATGTGTCTACCAGTTCTGGAGCCTGCAATATATAGTGTCAGAGAGAGTAAAAAATAAACATTCTCATATTAAATATTAAAATTATTATTAATACAAAAACAATGAAGTAAAGGTAAGAACAGATGTAGAATCCATTCACCACAGATTCTCTTTTCCAGGTTTACCTGGAATCATAAGAAATAGAAAACTCACTGCAAGGCAACTTAGGAAACAACACAAGAAGAAATAACAGTGAAGGTGATGATTTGTCTTTCACATCTCCCTATGAAAGTAACCCACTTACAAAGCTGAGAGGGGCAGACCCCCTCCCCATAAACAGAGGTAAAAAAGCAAAGAAAAAGAAGGAAAGGTCCCTGCCAATTATGCTTTATTACCAGACTTGACTTGTTTGGGAGCCTATTAATCATTTTTCACCCACAAAGAGTCATTTTTCCTCAGTAGAGTTACCCCATAAGCAATGCCACATTGTAACAGACCATGTAGCACTGCTGACATGCTGTAATTTTCTCTGAGTGCAGACATTTATGGTTTCATACTAACATACCTCATGCTGATGGTATAATAATCTTGACCTGCAGTTTTTACAAGGAAAAAAGAAAGTGGTTAATCACTGACAAGTGACCAAAATAGCAAATATCCCTGTTTCCCAGAGAGGCTCTGGTCTTGTTGTTAATGACACATCCTGTTAACCATCTCATGACACGTTTAAAATGTGAAGTTGGCAGTGTCACCCTGGACATCTCACAGCCCACCGCCCAGAAGAAACGTGCCATCACATGCACCAATGGCCTCACAAGGAGCTGCTGACAGGAAGGGGCAGCCCTGAGTCACGGTGATGTCACCAGTGTTGTGACCTTGAGGCGAGACAACAGAGGGCCAAATCAGTCCCAAAACGGGGAGAGCTGGAGTCTGCTGCTCTGCCCAGTCTGAGAATGACTAAGGATGAAGGGGTGGAGCGCAACCTTATTTCTGAGAACACATCTCAGCCTGAAATGGTGCTGCTTCACGTACCCTTGTCTTGCCCACAGGCCACCCGTCCAGGGCTTGGGCAGAAGCACAGAAAATAAAACTGGCTGTTCCCTCCTGCAGTCCTCAGTGACTGTCCAAGGTACCTCTGTCAGGAGCCAGCCCTGTCCTCCTGGCACTCTGCCCCTGGCTTTGCCCAATTCTAGCCCACGCTGCATTGCCTCTGGGGCTACTTTGGCTTCCTGGGCAGCTCTGCCTCTTGGAAGCCTGATACCCTTTTGCCACCCAGTCTCATCTATCACTCAGAGATTTTCTTCTTTCAAAAAAAATCTTCCATTTCACTTGTTCTCTGTCTCATTTCAGATCCCTTAAAATGTACATTCCTCCATTTCCTCTATCTTTGATCTTTTAATTAATCTGATTGCCTTTGTTCAAGTGCAGTACAGTGTCTTTGCAGTGCTATTTTTTATGCTGTATATTGCCTTCGTTATTTAATGCTCTAAAGCCTTCTGGAGACAGTTTATTTACAGGATATCATATAATTATAGGAAGGTTTTTAGATTGTGCTGGAAATGAAGTTGTCATTGTGAAAGTAGCTCTGAAATATGTTGTGGATTTAACCCACTGTCCCAAGTCTTACATCCAGATACAAACAACACCTAAATGCCGAAACATGAATGTAAATTTCATAGTAAAAACAACTTACTCCCAAAAAGAACAAAAATATCCTCATATAATTGTCCTCAGTAAAAATATTAATTACATTTTAAAATCAGAATTTGGAAAAAAACATTTCTAGCAGGTGGTAAACTTTGTGTTATTCACAAATATTTTAGTATGCTGAGTATTATTTAGGTATAGTATTTAATGAAAGCAAATGCCTGCTTCTCCTCTAACAGCTGGGAAATTGCACTGCTGGGACTAGTATAACACAGGACAAATCTGTTTTGAAGCCTTTGTGGCCCACTCCTCTCCTGATATGCAGGGAAATCTTTAGGTACCCAATCCATACACAACATATTTCTACCTCATGCTTCCTGGCTTCCAGAGAAAACTCACCTTTCTTTAAATGAAAAAAAAAAATAAAGAAACATGCTTAACGCCCCCCTCCCCCGCAACCCAACCAACAAACAAAGAACTCCCCCCAAAACCAAACCAATAACAAAAACAAACCTAGAGAATAAAAATTACCTCTTAGAAGTCTCTGTCCTACCCACAGGAAATTAATCAGAAAACTAAACCAAGGTGAATATGCAGTGCAAGGATTTTTTCTGCCCCTCTCCTTCTCTGCATATATGCTTAGATACATTTGAAAAAATCCCATATATATATATTTAGCATGTTATCAGTCGTCATAAGTATTACTACAGTAGCAGTCATACTTGCCACCTCTACAAAATATAGTCATAACGATGTTCTAAACCTAACAACATTAACAATCCTGGTTTCCCTAGGGAACACTGTGGCAAGAAGGAAGATCTGCCAGGCTACAGAAAAATGTAAAACACTGCACAATTACCTCAGGGTAGTCTGTTTCAAAAAAAATTGCAAAAATAATGACAAGGAAGGCAGAGCAACACTTCCAAACAAAACTACAGAGCATCCCAGAGCTGAAGGTTACCCATGAGGTTAACTTGCATGGCCCTTGGCAAAGCAGACCATTTCTAGTGACATGGGTTCATTCAACATAGAGCTTTTGAGCAACTGGCTGCAACAAAAGTAATTTCAAGGCTGAAAAATATGCAGTGTGTAAATAAGCTCACATAGGCTAATAAAAAATATAAAGACCAAAAGAAGTCAGGGAGGGAAGCTGGGTTAGGAGACATGTGCAGGATGGGTCTCTTGCCAAAACTAGGAGCCTTCCTACAAATGTAGGATTTGAAATGACATAAAAAGCCACTCATTTTCTACTAAGGAATCTGACAGAAAAGACCATTTTTACATGACATGCTTTCTTGAACACATATTTTTCTCTAGCACTATTGTATTTCCTGCAAATAGAGTAAAAATTACTGTTCCCAAATCCTTTGCAACAGAGTCCAAATTTCCTTGTGAAAAATTCTGTAACCTCTAGGCTATGAAACACAATGAACTAATGGAGCCTTCTTCACTCATAAGTTGCCTCAGAGAGGAAGATTCTTTCTAATTTGAGTGGAGTGATTTCTGACTACATAATTACCACCTGGGATGCCTCTAGAACGATTTTGCTATACAGTTCTTAAAAATGTCAGTGCATTGCTTATCCAATTCTATGCATGTTATAAAACTTTTATTCAGAATCACAATAGCAAGGCAGAGGTAACAGTAGATACTGAGCCTATACAAAAGCTGAAGGCAGATAAAAGATGCAAAGTGAGCTAATCCTTTTGTTGTCAACACAGATCTGAATTAAAATGCCATCAGAAGTTCCTTGCATGAAGTTTTATGTCATTTACCATCTTATACCCTTAGAATCCATCCCTTTTCTTGTTTAAAGCACATAAGCATTGTTAATAATTTTACTTAAACCTGTTCAGTCTTACTGAGTTGTCACCAGCTTTTATTGGATGAAGATATTTTTGAAATTATCAGTGAAAATGTGACCACTCCACACCATGCAAGCACCTTTGAAACACTGAGTGATATTTGCTCAGATGACAGCAGACTGTTGTACAGTGCTGTAGCGACGACCTCTGAGTGAGTCCAGATGCAGCCGAACTCTCACAGAGTTGTTCCACTGTAACCTTCCAGGAAGACACAATTTCTGAGCCCCCAGATGCTCTCAGACATAGCAAGGGATATTTAAAAAGTAAGACATAAAGATCAAACTCATTATATGAAATGAGGTTACATATTAACTAGGGCTCTTTTAAAGTACTACCTGGAGACATGCACCCTAAAGAAGCCTCACACCTTGCAAACTTGAAACATTAGCAGGAGTTAGAGTACTAATCCTAAACAGACACAAAGCATCACAAGGACCACAGACATGAAAGCACACCTAGCTCAGAGGCTGACAGCTTGCCTGGATCCAAAAGGTCAGAGCCTAGTCTGATGTAAAGTTTCTCTACAGCACCACAAAAGATACTCTGAGACCTTATTTGTTTAACAGGAGCAGGCAATACCTATAGTGATATTAAAATGGTGCCCAAAATCAGGTGCTGTAATGGTGCCCCAACAGCACCAGGTGTGTGAAGCTTGTGTTGAGCTGTCTTGCTGTGGAGTTAGGCAGATGACAGCTTTTCAGGGAAATACAAACCCTGCTTTTCCAGGGCTAGGGCCAGAGCAACACAGGAAACAGGGAGGAAAGGAGCTTGCAAGATCACCCAACCTCTCCTCTACCTTCTCTGTTGAGAGATCAAACTCATGCAGCTACTTTAACCCACCCTGGAAATCTTCCAGGAGAGATGGCACAGGCCCCTACCTGTTCCCAGGCAATCTCCTCTAGCATCTCACTCTCCTCATTATTAGAAAGTTTTCCTTCATGTTTGAGGCTCCTTTACTGCAGGTCAAGGTCTCTCCTCCTTGATCTACTTGCTGTGGACAGAGAGATCAGACTACTCCTTTCCTGTCTGCCACCACCTTTGATGTACATAGCTGAAGGGACAAACACGCTTTCAGTCTCAACTCTGCCAACTGAGCGCCAGCAGTTCCTTGGCTGAACTCCTGCACATCTTGTTTTTCAGCTGCTCTTGCTGCTCTCTCCCAAAATTTCTTCCATTGGCTTTTCCACCTCCTCCTAGAAGGGGACTGCCTTAAACTAGGCAAAATACTACAGCTGAGATCTTCTGTGTGCCAGCAACAGAAGGAGGATTTCTCCAGGTATCTTCCACACAGCTAGCCTCCTCCTACACCCCAGTATGTTGCCTGTTTGCAGCAGTACAACATTACTAGCTCACACTCAGTTTTTGTATCACTGTAACTCCCCCACCCCCAGATCTTTTTCCAGAAAGCAGCCACTTCTTGTTCCCCATCCTCCACACTTGCAGTTGACTTTTTTTGTGCCTAAATGTGGTCATCCCAACCAAATAACACCCAACATTTTTCCAGACCATTTTTGTAGTTTATCGTGGCTATTTGGGTTTGACTCTTGCCCTTCAACATTCCTGCAGCATATCTAACAGGTTTGTGTAATGTGTAAATGTAATTAGAACTGAATAGATGTAAAATACAGAACAGAATACCATATTATATATGCCATAGATTGTGATGCTCTGTCAGTAATTTTATAGTACCAAACTCCAAGTGACCTCTGTAAAAAGTCCTGTGCTACACAGCATTTCAGGGCAACTGGTCTGACATCTATTCTCTGCCTGTTCTTTTTCAGAACAATGTAGTACAATATTACACCCTGTAAGAGCTTCATGAGCATCAGGCTCCAGTAGTTTGCAAATGAGTGTCATGAAAGACTCTGTGAAAACCGCTACTGAGCCAAGAAACATGTCAACTATTATTTCTCCCGTATCCAGTAAACATGATACTCTCTCACATGAGAAGATCAGATGGTTTCCATGTAATTTCTGCTTGACATAATCTGAGGACTGCTGCTCATGTCCTTGTTACCTTCTAAATATGAATCAACAGTTTACTTGCTCAGTAACTTTTCCTGTTTTTTCTTTTCAGGGATTAATCCCAAACCAACTAGTTAACAAATTCCAGGCTTCTCTTTTTTTTCCTTCATAAAGGTGCTATTTATTTTTCCTTTTTTTTTTTTCCTTTTACCAGTATAACAGTCCTGTACTGTATCAATGGATCAATAATTCTTTAACATATTAAGATCCATTTAGCTCCTCTGCCTGCACAGTAGAACAGGCAAGCTGCCTTGGCAGTACAGTTCTTTTCTCATTACACTAAATAGCTCTTTTTAAACCAGTCTCTTCTCTTTCTCTTCTTTCTGCCTTTGAAAGTGTCTTTCTCTTAGTTGTTAAAATGTATTTACTTTCTACTAGGACTCCACACTGGAAAGCACTAGGTGTGAAACATCTAAAAAGGCATTTTAGCCTGGCTTAGAAGCGCTTTTGCTCACAGGGGTCTTTACTTAATTTACATACAAGTCTTGCCCATAGCCCTTACCTTGGAAGTGCCAGAATATTGAGACTCTGCAATTTTACAGAGGTGTTTCCTTTGAATAGTGAATTGCCCTCCAACGTAACCTTACTTTGTGAGTGCCAGAATTTGGGATGTAGGGGAGGGAAGAGTTTAAAAATTATCTTTGCTCTGTTAAAGAACACAGCAACATTTTTCTGCTGAAGTGAACGAGGACAGGCTGAAGGGCCTCACTTCTGTTGAAACAAGATCTCAGGAAACTGTCAGCTCCTCAATTATTTTCTATTTGTTTCATGAGGCTCTAACTGCTGAATTGGACATAAAGTCACAAATAATTTAAATCAACATAAAACTACATATGCTGTCATTTATTTTTGGGCAAATAAATTCTGAAATGTTTGCTTTTTACCTCTTTTTCCTCTCTCAAAGCACAATTTTATAAGTTTCCCTTTGCCTATGAATTAATTCTGATTTTTTAAGATTTTGTGTTTTAGTAAAACATGGATAGTTTTTCATCAAAGCAGCAAAGACATGCCAGCCTGTCAAAAAGCATTTGTTACAAACCAAAAATTTGCTACAAAGAAAAGATTCTCAAAAACAATTCAACAGAATTTATATTAAGATCTTGTTAACATTAGCAAAACAACATTTCTATAATGATATAAAAAAAAAACTAAACACCTTAGCAGATGCTTCAGAGAGGCAAAAATACCTGGCAGAAATAAATCTGAGGGATTTTTTTATGTAATCTGCCCTTTTCCTTCACCCTTACTTTGCTGCTGCCACTCACATATCAAATAACAAAAAGCCCAACTGCTCACAGATGCACAGATGAGTTTTGCCCGGAGAAACAGCTGTTCAGTGCCATCTCTGATACTTACTCATCTGCAGCTTTTCAAGGCACCAGGCTAGCACTGTTCTGTTGCTCCTAACAAAAGGGATAGGAGCCGTAAGAGGCATGGTTGGGGGTTTTTCACATAAAGAATATGGGGCGTAAGCAACTGTATGAGAGTGAGAAAGGTAAGTATGGAAACATCAAGGTTATCAGTAGAGAACAAAAAGCACTAATCCCAGATTTGACCTGAATTTTCCTAATGTTGGATTAGCTCAGATATTTTGCATTAATCTTTTCCACCAGACATTTTCATTCTATGATCTAAAAGTGCATGGTTTTGCACAGCTTCTATCCTCATTACCTTATATTAACTTAATATTATACATGTCTATTTCCAAAGAGATAATGGTCTTCTTTATTTATCTGTTATACTTCTCACTAACTAAATTGGATTCTGCTTGCCTTCTGAAATGTTGTACGTAACCTTCTATTTATTTACAGCCAAGCTGCCTGAGGGAATGAATTCTTCTTCCTCTCAGGAAGATATATGTGCTCCCTGCAGTACATGGCCCATTTAATGAAAAAAATTACTACTATAATTACAAGTTTTCAGGACTTTGTGAAAACCCTATAAATGTTTTCTTTGGCCATTCACAATGAATAATTTAATAATTTCTAAGTATTTCCAATTATTTCCTTGGAACAGCTTGTAGAAGAACAAATTCTTTTGTGTCAGTTCCTAAAAATAATACAGACAATCTTCTTTCAGGAGATGTAGACTTGGCTGGTACTCAGCCCTGTTGTCAAAAATCTTCATGAATGGATTGCAGTATAGCCAGTATATTATGAACCTTACATGTCTTATATTGATCATGGATAACTCCTTGGCATGGGAGTTTGGGGGAGCCAAACAGAAAGTGAATGGGAAAAAAAGAATGAATGAGAGTAGATGAAGCATTTGCCAGACAAGAAAGAAATAGCAGAGATACAGCCTAACAACAATATGATTACCTTTGTGATAGGCTGAGAATATAGCATTTAATTATTCACATTTCTTTAAAAAAAATAAAGACATCAATTAAGAGGATATATACAGTAATGGAAAATTGGAGTTTCTGAGGGATGATGTACGTTACACTCGCACAACAGTTACACTCGCACAAAGAAATCTGGGGGTTTTTTAAAGCAGAGAAATAAAATATTTGCAAAAGTGCCTGAATTTTCAATACAAGTTTTAGCAATCAGAGAAAAAAAATGGAAGGACCAGCTGGTGGAGGGTGTAAGAGAAACATCAGCAGTGCCAAGCTTTCCCTGGCTTCTCTCCCCTATAACCTGTGGCCTTTCTCTGCAAGCACTGTTCTCCCTTGCCAAATGGTGTTACTCACCAAAGCAAGTTGCAAATTTTAGAATGATAAAACCAAAAAGGCAATGTTAGGAAGCCCTTACTGCAAAAAAATGTGGAGGAAGCAGCAAGCTAAGTCCCTACTGCTGTAGTTAGGGGAGCAGAGGGATAACATAGTGGTGAAACAGCTCTCTTTCCACTGTGTTTCAGCACACTTCATGGATCAGCATTTGTTTTGCTATTGAGTAGAGGTGAGAGGGAGCTCTGCTGAATTATGGTGCCACTGCTTTAAGTTCCAAAGAGATAAATATATTAATGCTCTAAATAAATATTTAAATTTATATCAGTTTCCAATTGATTCAATTGGTTCTCCTCAATCCTGCCACAAATACACGATCAGCTCACCTATTCATCTTTTGAATAGGCTTGGTCTTGAAAACTCATAGACACACCAGTAATCTTGGCTAACAAAAAAGCAGAGAAAATAGTCACATGTAGAGGAAAATTGCAAGCTCAAGCCCATTATTTACCAGAGTACACAGCTGGTAACAAAATCAGTCATTTTTACGTTCATGAGTAAGGCCTTTAGGCACCAGGCCTGCTGGTTTTTTTTTTTTTTAATTTTCATGGACTCAGTTTATTTCTTTGAATCGCTTAGCTTTTGAGACTAATTAAATAATAAAAATGTTCTGTTTGCAAAATTGCAGCATGTTGCTCTCACACAAGGCGAAGAACCAGATGGGTATTTGTTTGGCTGCTAAAGTCAGTAGTTGTTTTTTGTCTTGCTCTTACTTAAAAAACTGTTAAAATTTGGGGCACAGTTTTTTCAGCCTAAATTTGCATGAGTACTTTTTTTCAGACTACAAACTAGGTTTTTGATACCCTCAGTACAAAGTTAACCTCTCTCTTGCAGGAGTCTGTGGACAACTCTTAGTGCTTGTCTCTCTTTGGAATTAGACAATTTACTTAATATTTCCAAAGATACAGACCTGAGAGCTTTGTTTTTCTAAAATGCTGTCTTAATCAAACAAAAAAACTAACTTTTAGCTGTGTTCCTTTTGCTTCTTCTAACCTTATAGTTACTTCAGGATTCAGGCGTGGTTTGAAGGATGAATATCATTGACAAAATTGCTACATGATGTTAATGAGTTTGGTATACAGAGCTTGGTTTTTGACAGCTCTGTCACTGTCATCACTGAACATTTAAATGAAATGTGATTAGACCCACAAAAAATAAGAAATGTTGGATGACACTCCTGAAAAAGAACCACCATAAATGGCACAAAATCAAGGCTTAGACAAGAGTCCAAATGCAAAGTAAAAGACTGCCAGCAAATTCGATAGGATCACAAGTTTTGCTTGTGCATGTAACTCTGTGGATCACCTCCAGACATTTAGACTGGGAAACAGATTAAAATCTGGATTTGTTTGCTTTGGGTACCCCTGGTATCTACCTTTTAGCATCATTACCTTATCAGTGTGCATATATACTCAGCAAGAAAAGCAATATCCAATCTCTCAATCTTACAGGTACACATAAAGCCAAGTAGAAACTCAATATTTTCTGAGAAACTCACAGTACATTGCCAACAGGACTCTTGTTACATCAATAGTGGATGTAATCCAGGTTCAACCCATCTTCTCTTTTTGTTATTTTAATGAAATTCTAATTTCACAAGGCATACTCCAGTTAAGAAAGTAAAGAAATCCTCAATTGTCTTTTCTGGGCTCCAGTTCAGAAAACAGGAACATAGACAGGATCCCAATTTTGTTATCTCTCTATTTTCTTTGAGCATTGCCTCTCCATTTGATGATGCATCAGTAATTAGCATTTTGAAAAAAAGGAGAAAAAAGAAGGGAAAGACATCTTTTGAATTGCTAGATGTTTTCATTATGTTCTGCAGTCTAGTAGCTCTTCAGAAGTAGTAAATTAGCCTGCAGCACTGATTTTTCCCAAGACACCTCTATTACTTTGAATTTGCGTCCTTATCATGTATATTATGTATGCCTCTGCGTCACTGTGCCTGAATTAGACTACAAGTTCCTTGCGACAGAATACCTTATTCTGTTCCCAGCACTATGTTCAATTTTGGTGCTCAAATAATAAAATTAACATAAGGAACATAATGGCAAGCAAAATCAACCAAAATATGCCTAATGCAAGACTGACTACAGGTCCAAGAGCTATTAGACAAAAATTAATAGGCAGCACAGCCTAAAGGTTCACAGCTGAAGACTTCTAAAAGTACCCCCACAGACTTTGGATGATCATTTCTTCCCACAAACACACATTGTGGGAGCCCTTTACCAAGGGAGAGCAGCTCTTCCTAAAATAACTTCCTGCATAGAAGTACTTATTCTGAGTTCCTACTGATTAACTACTGTCTCCCCATTTTCCTGGTTCTCTGGAAGACTCATAGAAGTAGAGGTGTCACGTTTCACCTCATGGCTGATTTTCAGAGGGAAAAGAATACCCCCTTTGTCTCTCACTTAGGAGCCTGTGGGTTTCCATTTTCAGTTCAGTGCAAGGTAGCAGGAAGGAAATATTCTAGGGATAAGACTCCAGGTAAAAAAAGAGTACCTCAAGCTTATGCAAATATAGGACAGTTCATACGAGCTCTGTTATTTTTTTCTACTTCCTCTGTCTTGATTCCTGCCCTTCTGATGTTAACCCAGTGGCTTGAAGCCACTGGATCAATAACAGGGTTTTGGCTAATATTGTCCATTACATAGACAATATTCTGAGAAACAAGTGCCAACAACGCCAACAGCATAAAATGATTGCTACATGTCCTGCATCAATGTGTTAGCAATTTTGCAAGTTCTGACAATGAATGCTACATGGGATAATAGACCTTGTCTTTCAGAGAAATAAACTATTCATCTCAAAGAGTAAAAAAGGACTAATTTTCTCAAGTATCACCAGAGTATGATGTTAATCATACAACCTATTATATAACCATAATTTATTCTGGAGAAGCTTCACTCTTCTTTATAGCATTAAGAGCAGTCCACTGCCAACCACAGTGATGTAGATAAAGAAATAGTCTGATTTAGCAGTTTCTGCTCCACTTTGTAGCATTCACAGATTTGCTTAATCTACAGTACTGACTTGATAATCTTGAATTTTCCATCAGGACCGTGGTTTTTTGAAGGTGAAGAGATGTTCTGTAACTACACTGCTGCTTATTAAATTGCCATTACACCAAGCAGTGCCTGGGATTACTGAAAATGTGCAGAATTAGAGGAAGGAAATGGTATTTTTTGTCTAGTGAGTAGTTTTATTCTATTTGCACTGGACAGCGCTCCACGTATGATTTGTTTCCCAGTGGTGCTGACTCCTTTTTTTTTTCATTAAGTGCTCTCCTGCATGAATATCTTGCAAGCTCTGCCTTCCTGGCACAGCTGTGGCTGTCCTGTCTACGACAGAACTGGATGCAGCCTTCTCATTTAGCAAAATGATTTTTTAAAATTTATGTCTGTGTAAAATTTTTATGCATGCTGCAATACTTATGGAGCAGGCACAAGACTGCATTACATGGAAGCGATTCCTTGCGCCTCACCAAACATAGAGGAGTCAGGAATTTAATTAGCTGGGAGGATGCATTCTCATTTCCCAGCAATGTTTCCTCTCTCTTTACCTACTCCTGTGGTTTGCCTGCTTGGAGCTGAGCAGAGCACAGGGACAGGAGAAGGTGCTACATCAGCAGCAGGGTGATACAGCAGTTGTTTCAATGACAGTAATCCTTTCAAAATGGAGATCAGAGCTTAATCAGCAAATAGCTAGTGACCTGGAAAGGCAGGTAATTTAGTGCTTGGCTGCAAGATGAACACTTAATTGAAGCTTTATCAAGTCCTTGCAGAATTTACTCCCAGAGCTTACAAGCAGGCTCAAATGTCCTGTGAAGCAAAAGGGATTGTTGTTATCTTAGACCATCCAAACCAGTTGACTTGCATTTCTGAAGAGCCAAACAACCCAGATGGAAATAGGTGGGCCTTCCTCACACTTTTCTGCTTCCTCCTGCTGTCAGAATTTCCAGTTACATCAAACTTGTCACAGACTAAGCACTGCAACATAAGCGCCAAAGCTTGACTTGATGTACTGGGTTGACTACTTGAACAATGTTCAAGTTCTTGAGACATGCCAATATCCATGCAGCTTGTCAGTTCTTGGTTTAGACATGGCTGCAGCAGAATAAAAACCATCAGTCTATTTCTCTTCTACCACTAGGAAGGTGACCTCCAGCCTTGGGCAGGCTTCAATGCACAATCAAGCCGCAAAAAAATAATAACTCAGAAACCAGTGGACATGTGCCGATAAACGTTACCTACTCTGTTAGGCCTACTCACTCTTGTGGACTGGCTTAAAAAACTGGTCTTTGCACTATGGATGCTTTCATAGGTACTGGCATAATGTCTCCAACTAGCTTTGCCTCTAGGATAACACATTAAAACCTCCAAATCAGAAAAAGCAGGAGGATAAAAATCTTGTACCATTTTTCCGGGAGCTTCAACAGAGTTTTTTTTTTTTTTTTGCCACAACTAAACGCAGGAAGAAAAAGATTTAAAGCATAACTGAGTAAATGTCTCCTTACTTTACTACCCATAACTCCCTTTCCTTGATGCCTCATCAATGTTTGACACAAGAGGAATAATTTCCCAGGGAAGATGCTTTGTTTGGAAATTTTGCCAATGTTTCTTTGCTGATCAGGAAGCAAAGGCTTCAGAAATATGAATACAAAGATCACCAACTGTTATCTAAAATTGAAACATATGTTTATCACATGTGCTATACTCAACTAGAAGCTGAAGATGTTCTCCTTTGTTTGCTCACCCTTGCAAGTATATAAGGAGAAATCAGCTAGCAGTTAACTGTGCCACATTCTAAGCGATTTTATTTTTGTGTGTGTGCATGCACTGATAAGAGTAATGAATTTAATATTTTAATTGACTTTGGGAATGAATAAGAGATGTTTTGAATTATTCCCTAGGGTAGCAGCACTCCCCTGTGGAATAAAGCCCTGTCATCAGTGGCGTCGACCAGAAATGCCAAATGTCAGCTAACAGAACTGCCAGACTTTGCAGTGGTCCTGACCAAACAAATCATAAATCCGCAGTGTCAGTTCTTTCACCTCTACATCATCTGAAAAGTACAAATAGGACATAACTTGGTGCTGGCTGCCAAATGGAGACCAGCAATGATGGAGGGGAGCACTGAGCAGGCAGGAGAGTAGCTGCACCCTGCAAAGCAAGCAGAGGCAGTGGGTTAAAGCAGAGGGCAGAAATCCTTGCTTGCTCTTTGCTGGTGCTGACCAAGCAGAGGCATCTCTGCTAAGTCAGGTATCAAGATGGTAGTACAAGAACTGGGAACTGATGCTCTGACTATTTTTACCCTTCTTCCAAGCAAAGGGCAGCATTTGAGAAAATCCAGACTAATACTTTTAATATTTTTCCTTATAAAGACAGGAATCCATTCACAATTTAGCAATAGGCTTCAGCTGTTTTTTTGCTCATGACCCTGGATATATTCTCCAGAATACAACAGTATGATGAAGACAGAGCTTTAAATATCTTCCTCATGAAGAATAATGTTGTAACGAAGGTCTTAGCAACAATATGGACATGAACACCACATGACTGAGTGAACTTGTCAGAACATCTCAGATGTCAAGTTGAAAGTTAAAACAAAACCACATTTTCTGGACGTTCATTAATTTTAAGACATTATTAAAATCTTACGGCCTTTCCTTATGATTCTCTCAAATGGAAATTATTGTAGCAATGGATGAGACGCTACACTCCAGCTTTTCTGAAACGTCTGCTGTCCTTGCAAAATACACAGTCAATTTAGTTTACTGCACTGGATTAGAGATAAACCTGCTGATCTTAAGAAGCGACCTTCAATTTCTTTTTATCAGAAGCTCAGGAAGTCTTGGATGTCATTGGTTTGACAGCATGGCAGAGCATTTCTCTAACTCACTTGCAGACGTAAGTAAAAATGCACTAAAAGTGAGGCAATAAACTCCAGTTTAACTCAAAGATTGTGCTCGGCACAGCACCCAGTGCTGAATCTGCACACTACATATTCCTGCATCACCAGTGACCTTCTTCCGACTCTTGTTCCCATAGCCCACTGCAGATGCTAAATTCTGATCAGGCACAGCTATTACAGATAAACATGCCTGTAGGCAGATAATTAAATTAAGCAAACTTGAGCTATTTCCCATGCAATTTAGAACCAAGTTCTTTTCAATAGAAATTTACAACTTCAAATTTAGACATTTATCCTCTGTTTTCAAACTTTGGCTGATCCATCCTTCAAACCCCTCCCACAAGACAAACTTTATTTTACACACAAGAAGATAAGACATGAAGGACTGTCTATGCTCCAGTCATCAGTGTAGCATCATTAGTGGTGAACGTGTTCTTCTTGTGATTCCACACAAAATGAACAAGAAACGCTGCATCTCTCCTGCCTGTGCTGCTCATTCCCATATGGATCTGGTGCAGCTATAGCAGTGTCTGTTACTGAGACTAATCAGCAAAGCTGTAGTAAGGCCCAAGTGATTTGACCAAAACTCAAAAAGCAAAATATTGTCAGAATCAGACAGAAGGTTCAGATCTTGCAGATATGCTATGCTGAGATCAGCCCCCTACCTCATTTTCTGTTTCTCTCCAGAAAAAAAATATAAAATAAATGAGCCATTAAATAATTAAGGAGAACCTCAGTGATTCACTAAAGTTTCAAATAATGATCTCATTGTAATGGGAAATTGCTCTAAAGAATCTACCAACAATGCATTTTGCTGAAAAGGTAACCGAAAGAAGCTCATAACTTAAAATTTACTTATCTTCCTGCATCTACTGAAATATTAGGATAGTTTTGTCATCATCCTGCTACTAACACTTCTGTGCTGTTTAGTATGACTGTGGTATTAGTGAAGAAATTTTGTTCAAGTTGATGATGAAACCAACAGCAATGCAGACTGTCTCTGTGTTCATTATCTCTCTGGGAAACAGCACTCAAATTATCTCAACACGACACAAGTTAGCCAAAGTGGGCAGACATCCACCAAACCAAACATCCACCAAAGTGCTTTTCTCCCCTAGTTTGCAGCCTGTGCAGTGTCCCTGCAGCTCCTCTGGATCTGAGTTTCAAAAGCAGGGTAAGGAGTCTGGATGCTTTGCACTGCAGCTTTTCAGAAGCACATGCACACTACAAAAACCATTGAAACATTCAAATAGCAGAAATTCCTTGCTACGCTTATGGGTGGATTTCTGAACAAGACACGATTTACTGTACCTGTAGTTGGATCTCCCTGGCGAGACTCCTTGATTGTTCCATATATCACATCCTAGTGGGTATAGAATTTCCCTCTAAAATCCTATACATCCATATACATCCCACATGAAACTGCATTATGCAGTTCAAGAATTCTTTCCCCATTACTAATATTCCTTGCCTAAATCTCAATATTTTGTTTTCCCTTGCTTTGAAAAGTTGCCAACCAGGATCATATACATGGCAATTTGGTTTTGAAATTATCTTTCCAAATTATTTCTTAAAGTCAGAAAGAATGCTGAAAAAAAGCAGTTTCTATCAGAAGTGCTCTGTGTAAAGGTAGAGAACTACAATTCAACCTAGATTTTGGTTTGAAAAATCATAAAACACAACTCCCTTAAAAATTTGTAAGATCCTTCATCTTGAAGCTAGCATTCATATTTTATGTTTCTTATACCATCTTGTTATGATTATGAAAAGGTCAGTGTGGGAACTGCAGTATTTTTAAAACTCTATAACTGTCTTCTACTTTTGTCCTTATTTTAGTTCATTCACTGCATAAGGGAGATACAAAAATGTACACGTTCAGTCCTGATACTTTAAGAGGTTTGTGGGTAGAAAATGGTTTTTATTTATCAGCTTTATTACAAGTTTTCAGTGTCAGGTTTGCCCCTCTGTATTTATTTTCACACCAGTATCAAATAAAGTAAGAGAGGCAATCCAAACCTTGGTTAGGACAATGTTGAATAAATGACTATGCATCAAAAAACTTCAAAAAGAGCTTAATTTAAGTACTATCCTAAGGAAGTTATATTCAAATTAATTCTGTGCAAACTGAACCTGCAAGTTTTGTGCAGGTTTACAGAGGATCTGCCCTGAGCCTGCCTAGTTTGAATGGTGCTTTCGCCCATGCTAAGGTAGCTTCCCCTGTGGGTTGTCAGCAAATGTTAGGGCTGTCCCAGCCAAGCATGGTCAGCATCAATAGGTCTCGAGATGGAAATCTCTCTTCTCAGTTTCATGCTGTGGTAGACTAATCTCTTTTTTTCTCTTCCAGTTTCCTCAAAGAGGCTCCTCAGAGACCCCACTGTTACAAGCTCACAGATACAACCACAGCAAGAACCATGCTCCACTTCAATCCTGAATTAAGCATTGTCCCACTGTTCATCTCTGGAAACTGCAAAATGAATGACTGTGGGCTAAATCAGATCATCTCTGAGCATAAATTGTCACATCTGAGGTTTCTGCAGTAGAAGCATGTTGACTTAAGCCCACTGAAATTGTGTCCCTTCTGGTTGGGAAAGTGCCCAAGGCTAGGATTGCATGAAAACTTTTAAGGTTAGTTTTCTTTAGGAATCTGGAAGCATGTAGGTTTTAGTCCAGAGAAAACAGAATAATTGCTCTTCTTCATCAAAAATCATAGCACAGGGTGTACACCACAGCACAGAGGACAACATCAATAAAGTTAGCAGTGTGTGAATAAAATTGTCAGGGTCTTTATCTCCAGTGACCAGAACACACATCCAGTGATTCTCCTAGCTACAACAAAGGCATTCTGTCTGCAAGTGGATGCCTCACAATAAAAATGAATTGTCAAATTAAGCTGTTGATTAATTCAGGGCTATTTCTATCCAATGATCCTGAAACAATACTATTAAAGCAGAAAAGATTTTTTTTCTTTTCTTAGTTGATCATTCAATAGGCATTAAACAAGGAATTGTTAATTTCTAGCAATTTAGCCTTCAAACTCAATGTAGAATTTAGAGCCCATAAAATCCATAGGTCTTCTGAGATTATAACACGAAGATTTAGACCATTTATTTGACTAATTACCTATTTTTTTTTTATGCTGGCTTGAGTATGGCTCTGAAAGAGAAAAATGTACATCAAGAAAAAGTTAGAGCTTTAAAGCAGTGAACAATGTGATTTTCATTACATTATATCTTATCCTCATTCACACATTCTGCAATTTTTCTGTGCAAATGCTATATTTAAAATATACTTCCTACCCTAGTACATTATTCTTTACCTTCAATTCCCTTTTAAGACAAAACACACTTTGTCCTAAAGGAAGAGAAAGGGAAAAAACCTCCCCTCTCACCTTTTTATTTTTCAGCCCTGAGGAATATAAAAATCTGTTTAAACACAAAATGACACATCACTGATTTTTATAGCCCTATACATTGTTTCTACATCAGGTAATTGCTCTGTGCAGACTATCCTTGTATGGACCAGAAGGTCCCAGAGTGTCCAGAAGTCTGGATGATCTATGGAGTGAGACTAATCATCACCATGAATAACTGCTAATTAACATCACCAAGTGACCTTTCTGCTGCAGGCAAGAGAAATTTCAAAAAAACAACTCTACTTGTTTTCCAGGTACCTGACTTGAACGCCCACACAAAGATCCAGATTCAAGTTCTCTACATCTGTGCTGCTCACAAACGGCAAACTGTGCTGAGAAAACTCTTGACCCTGCTACTCCTCATCATTCACACTTCCACTTGTTACTGCCATTTTCTTCTGCTGCATTAGCAGCATAATTCCTCCTCCAACCAGAAATTAGAATTAGTCAAAAAATTGCTTAGAAATGAGGAGATATTTCATGTTTCAGCTCCACAAAGAATTTCTACTCAAGACAACCACTCATTGTCCAAACCAGACACAGAGTTGCTCAATCCTTGTCCCTACCAAGCCAGCTGCTGTGTTGACCTCAGTATTTTATGGGACTTTCTGTAAGGAATGGAGATTTCTCTGTCAGGACTTTGACATTACCCAAAACAGACTAAAGAATGTTAGGAGCTTAGAAATTTGTACAAGGCACAAAATTGATTACCAACAGGGTCCAAGATCCCACAATCTCAGGTGCCAGACATCACATGCCTTTTAAAATTCAAAAATCTCCTGTCTTGAACGCTTACCATTTTTGTATGAAAGAGACAAATTGAGCAAAAGAACGAAACTAGGATGTACTTAATGTGCCAAGCAGGAATGAGACAAAGCTCATTTGCTCTCATTCACTCCCTGTTACTGTTAATTGTACGGATCATTTACTAAAACTTTCAAAATAATATGCTGTGCTTTATAAAAACTGATACCTATCCATTAAGGAAGATGTAACCACAATCAAAACGATTGCACCAAGCTAGGTATGGGCTTTAAACTTTTTTTTTGGTTAATTTTTCTAAAATCAACCAGACAGGTATCACTGTATGCTGCACATTTCAACTACTGGGATGCTGTTGACTACAGATCAGCAGCAGCTTCTCTCTCAGCCAGGCAATACTTTTGCAAGAATGAAGATGGCACATGTGCATTTTTACTTATAATTGATTTCCCAACAAACTGCAGCACTGGATTCTCTCTCACTTTTTCAAATATTTTCAATTATATCAATTCCTACTGACATATAGAAGAGTGCATGTGTCTTGCATGACTCTATTTTTTAAAGCACCTGTCTCTGAATTATTTTGTAGCACTTGCAGTCTGAGCTTGCTCAGCAGAATGGCAACACTAGACCCAGAGGATTAACACGGCACTGAAGTGCTCAGCATCTGGCAGTTAACAGGGTATAATATTAGTGGTGTGTCAGGCTTTTCATATGAAGAGTAAGGAAAAATTTCTCCAGACTTTTACAAAGCATGAAATTCAAAACAGAGGTGACCTTTGGTTTAGTTACTGAAGGCTGTGAGCTTGGCTTGTCCTAAATCAAATAATAAATGCCTGCTTATGCCGAAAGGAAATGGTCTGTGTGGGAAAATGAGCATTTTATGTATATCCTTTAGAGGAAATCAATAAGTCTCTAATTTCCTTGACACAGAATTAGGTGCTTAGTGCCTTAAAACTGCTATGTAGAGTAACTAAACCTACCATCTTGCTCTGCATACTTCTATTTATGCAAATGGCTTCCTCCACCTCCTGAGCATTAGTATTTTTAGCATACAATTGTTAGTGTGATTACATGTAAAAACATTTAAACGATGCAGTCAAGTTACACTTCTAAGTGATAAACAATGATTGTACTATCATAAACAATGATAGTGCTGTTTCCCAAGTTCTGCAATTCTTTGGTTTTGGCTTCAGAGTATATTCAGCCCATGATATTCCCCTTGATATATCTTAATCCCTAAAGTAATTAAAATAAATTATTATAAAGCATGAAAAATTAGCTCATAATTTTCCTTCAGCTGAAGCCAGAGTAAGGTATATACTGAACCCCGACAGAGAGACAGGTTCAGGCCCTTTCCTGGGATTATGCATTAAATGGAATTCTTGTTCGTGCCCTGGGACAGCAAAATGCAGGTGACAAACCACCACAAAGCCACAGGCATTGTAGGATGTCATGCCGCGACATCTTCCTGCCAACAACGCTCCAGCAGCATTTAGCAGGCAATTGCTGATTCAAAAGCTTCATTCCCTTAACCTTGGCTCACTGGCCAGATGCTGGCAAAGCTCCTGAACCAGGACAGTGCCCATGCTATTTTCAAGGGCACATGAACAAAGTATTAGTTGCTTTACTCACAGCACTTAAAACAGAAGATTTTTTATTTTTTTGGACTTGATAAATTGCAATTTTACTACTTGTGTAAAGTCCTTTGCTAAAACTATGTTAATGAAAAGGAATTAAAACACTTCCACAATTTAACTGGATTTACTTATAACACTGAAACTGTAAAGACAGAATTTGTGCTCACATAATAGTTAATCAACATCAATTTTTCATTTTAAAAAGCAGCTTTAAAGTATTAACCACATCAATGAATATGCTAGAAAATCACTAACCATGCACATACAAACACAGATGCCTCAAGATTTAAAATGCCATTTCTGACTTGGGAAATCTGCTCAGGCAAATTTAAAAGCAACTTTGTTGGAAATTCAGAGGGACAGCTTTAGGTTTAGGATGGACATAATGAAGAAGTTCTTCACAGAAAGAATAATTGGGCACTGGAATGGGCTGCCCACGGACGTAGTGAAGTCACCATTGCTGGTGGGAGGTGTTTAAGAAAAGACTGGATGTGGCACTCAGTCCCATGGTCTGGTTGACGACGTGGTGATAGGTCACAGGTTGGACTTGATCTCCAAGGTCTTTTCCAACCTAATTGATTCTGTGAATATTTATCTATCTATCTCTGAGAGATAGTTATTACTGAAAAATAATACGATTACCTAAAGCTATAGGCTGCCTAATTATTTTTTTTTCTGTCAGCAATACATGTGGCATATTTTTTCCTCTCTTTCAGCTCAAGGGCATCACTGTAATGGTAGAAGAGTAGAGACCTTCTCTCCCAGGATCTCGTGGCTAGCAGTCACATCACATCATGAAGGAGGAAGAATTATCTTAATGTCAAGATAAAAAGGTCTGTGGCAGTAGAGGACACTTAGTTCCATTAAAATGCCATCAACAGGGAGATTTGTAGCAAAATATGTACTTCCCTCTTCTGACAGTTCTACCAGCCCTGGAATGTCAACCATGGCTACCATCGCTATGCTCCAGACAAGGAGGAAGAAAATTTAAGCTCTCAAATAGCTCACATATACAGCCATCATTTTTCTCAATATCAGAGGATGAAAATTCTGGATTTTATGAAGTCTTTTAAAATATCTAGGTGTTGACATATAATACAACTGTATCAGAAGGCTGTTGAGTTTGCAGTGTCAAGTGCCTAAGAAGTGCCAGGATTAAGGCTGCATCTGTGAAATACACTCAGCACTTCTGTGCTTATGTAATATGATATGAGTTTTAATTTCAGACCACACAGAAATTTTTATCCTCATTGTGCACTTAGGATGGACACTTCCATGGTAAGCATCAGCTCCACCTGGCCTCTGCCCAGTCTCTGTGGACATGAAAAGCCATACAGAAACACACATTGAAACTGCATGAAGACAGAGGTTGGTCTCAGGATCAAAGAATTTGGGTTTTAATTTGAGGTGCTCAACTGCGTACCCTCCCTCCACTTTCTATGCTGCTAAGGAAGTCACTTCAGAGGGGGTTTGTCACTGTCCTAGCACCTAGGAGACAACACCAAAGTTATGGTACTCATAGCTACAAGTCAGTGTCCACTGAAGCCTTATTTTGATTATACAAAATGCTATAATGTGACAAAGGCATGAAAAAAACCCACGCCTTTGACATTTCACGTTCAAGACCCTAAGCTAATGAGCATTTCTCCCTTTCACATCAAAAACCTCAGCTACTTATTTATGAAATAATAAGAACAGATGACACCAAGAATGGAAATAATATCTTCTTACATCACAGTTCCCATGAAGGATAATTATTTGTGATCTAGACATTAGCAGGAGTTGTGGTGATTGCAATAAAAAAACAAATATCAGGAAATGTTTGTTTGGTTTTTGTTTGGAGCCTGGTTTGGATCATAGACAGAATGAAATATTTCACAAGGAAAATAAAAAGAAACCAAGATGAGTCAAGGAAACCACTGCATGTGGACATATGACTGAAGTCTCCAGGATATCGCATAAATACAGCCAACTAATAATCTGGCATTTAATCATTCTTAAATGCTCACCTCCTCCCACGGTATTCAGCAAAATAAAACTAGCAGTGCTAGTATCCAAGAGTGCAATGAAGTATTCACAAAGCCATACCCAAGGTTTAAAACTGATTGACAGGCTTACAGGTGTTTCTAAAAATGCAGCTCAAAAGATGTAAGTGCCAACAGCGTGGCCGCAGAACATGTTTTCCCCTGGACTCCACTCAGCAAAGACGACATACGTTTGACAGCAGTGAAAGAGAAACACACCAATTGCAAGTTACTTAGCCTGGAGTGCACTGCAATCAGAGCACATCAAAAACTAACCAGACGTCATGGTATGCCCTGCAAACAAACAACTGGGATTTTTAGACAGGTAGTGACAAGCTGCAATGTTATCAAAGTTATTTAGCAAATACCCTAAATATTTGTCCACAGTCTGTAACAATATGATTTTGTCTTTAAAAAAACCTTTTATCTTAAAAAAAAACCTTTTCTTTTTTCAAAAATTCTTTGAGGTCCTTTACTTGTTTTAGAAACTAGAAGATTAAGAGGTTTTTTTCTTTACCTTGTGTACTTGAATGTAGCTTATTTAGAATTATCTGCTAGTGTTAAAATTTTCACTTCCCCTATATTGTCAGGCTAGCCTGGCATGGGCAGGGTACTGGCACAGGTTTCAAAAGTCCTGGGTTGAACCAAGACATATATTTCTGTGTGATCTTCAGAGATACACTTAAATCTTTGACAATGAACAACTTCCTGTGCAGTAATTTCTGTGCTATCAAATGATAGCCGAAAGCATGTAGAAATTCCCAAATGCACAGTTTCTTCCATCACAACCTGATCCTGAAGCAAAATGTCAAAAAGAAAACAAAACACCAAAAAAACAAACAAAAAAACCAAGAAAAAACAAAAAAACCAAACCCCAGTGGATATGTGCCACAGCCATCTCTCTGCTTTCCCCCTGTCCCTCTTGGAACTGAAAGGAAGTACATGTCCTGAACCTATCTCCCTTCTTAACTTAGAAGCAGAGGTGGTACCCTTTAGCAACCAATATCACACAAGGAGAATCAGGACAAGCACAGACCTATTATGCCTCCTCACCGCAACAACTGCTTAAATTTCAATTCAAGCAGTGTACCTTAAGGTAAGGAAAAGGCTTAATCATATTGAAATCTGAGTCCCCACTTCTGCACTGTAATGTCACCTTTAACACCCATTGCATTTTTTCCCAAATAATCGAAAGTTTTGGTTGCTGTTGCAAAGAATGGTGACCTGCACAAGTGCTGCTGAAGTACCACAACTCAGTGGTCTGAGTTCATATTTTCATTAAGGCTCAAAACTTTAAGAAAAAACTAACACCAGTATGTGAGCGGGTCCTCAAGAAAGACACACCTCATGTGTCTTTCTTGAGGAGCAGGTAAAGAACAGAAGGAGCAGACAGAAATGCAGAAGGGGGAATGGACCACAGCTTGGAAGAGAGTCAAAGGACAGGAGGTCCAGTAAGGAGTAGAAGCACAAAATGCAGAATTGTAAGAAATAAGATCAGATATAGAAGCAAGAGGTAGAATTAAAACTGCAGAAAGAGAGTTGCCTGAATGCTGATCTCACTGAGCTTTACAGGAAGCAACTGGATAATTTAGACCTAAATTTTGCCACAAAAGTTGTGGTATATTAACATAATGTACTAATCACGAAACAATTGAGTCATGTTAATTTATAAGTAAAAACAGGAAAATAAAGTAGTATTTTTCTTACATAAGAATACATACATTTTTTGCAGAACTGTTCCAGGTGACAATACTGCAATCAGAAGTTGCAGTAACAACTTCATCATGGGACACTGCTGTACTGAGGGAATACTGATGGAGTACTGATGGAAACTTGTTTGTATCATCAGAATTGTACCATAATATGTTAATCAGAATAGTTCAGAGGCTATTATTATTAGAAATATAAACTAAGTAAACTTCATTAAGCATGTTGAAGTAGAAGGTTAGCCAATCTTTTGCCAAGGCATTTCTGAAATCCAAATCACAAATCTTACATTATAAAGGAAATGTTTAGGCTCATCTGGCGGCTATCATAAAGAGGCAGAGAATAGAACAACTATTAGCAGCACTCAGCATCATTCAAAATAAAAAGAAGTCTGTTGGTAGAAACTTGACTACCCTATATTTAATTTAAATGAGATCAGGAATTTTCACCAGTCTGGAAAAGTTTATTTAAATGACATAGGCTAGAAAATCAAATGCTGCAGATGTTTCTCTGGGAACAAAGGACAACAAGGAATTAGAAGAGGTAATTCTTTTCCTTCTCCTGAGGGCAGAGCAGCATTCAACTTAATTAATTTTCTCCCCCTCATCTAAAATAAATAATTTTTATGGCAATAGACTCAAAAACACTAAACATAAACCAAAGCAGTGTTGTCTGCATGAAACTGCTGAGAGGTTGAAGTAACTCAGACCAGTATCACCTGCTTAATTCCTCTATGCTATGGTTCTTTGATCTCAGATTCCACAGCTACAAAATATATTATTTTCCTGCTAGGTTAATGAAAAGAGTACTCATGCTAAAAAGGTTGACATTTTAATTTACTCTTAAGTTCCAGCCCTTAAGTCCTGCCAAACCTGTTTGTCATTGCCTCCTGTTCTCCATTTTTCTATGCACGCTTCACAATATATTGGGACTGCAGATCAAGTTCTTAGAAAACACTGTCTTTAGAAAGAGCAATATTTCCTTTTCCCTAGGCACTGAACCAGAGCAGTGTTCTGCCTAAGTGAAACTCAGCACAAGATGGCAACCAGTACGGTTATAAACCTCCCCTCCAAACCCCAAATACAAAAGAAAACCAAAACAAAGAAAAATGTGAAGGCAAATCAATATGTCAAAAGGAAAAAAGTACATACCAAGGGAAAACAGCAGAGAGAGAGAGAGAGATAGAGCACAAATAAGAAAAGAATTTAATTGAGGCTGGGGAATAGATGAACAACATGTAGACAGGTTGTATGTCTACCAGGATACATGGACAAATACCAATGGACTTCACAAAGCTCTGGATTTTAACTGGCATTTTACAGGGAGTGGTTTCCCATGAAGGATCAAGCCCATTTAGAAGAAGTCTCTGGTGGTCTAATACATCATGTATTAAGTATTACGCTTAATTTTAATGAAAACCAGTTTCTTCAAAGAAAAGTATCTGAAATGGGAATATATCTCCTGCTGATCCAAAACAGCTAATCACCAAGCCAGCTAATCACCAGCTTTTCCATACACCAAACCAGCTCAGAGGAGATTCTGTCTTTCTCAAGTGATTTTGTTAATTAACTTTCTCATCCAAAAATGAAGGGAGGCAGAAAGGTTTTTCTATATTTGAGGGCTGTAAGCACTATATAAAATAAGAAATTAATGTCAGTACTGCAGGGGGTTGCAACAAGACCAAATAGACAAAGGTAGAAAAGCTGTCTTGATGAGGGCTCTATTTTAATAATCTCCCAGCACTAGTGACATAAACCCTATAGATAAATTATACAGAAGCCTACCCTTCCTAGCTCCATCTTAAACAGCAATAATTTTATAAAGAGCAGGACATCTCTTTTAGACATATTTCCAACCACTCTCTGGAAGTGCAAACTTTTAGTATTCTACCTCTGTAGAGAGCATGAGAATCTCATCTCCTATGATCATCGTCAATACCTACATAAACCTGGAATCAGACACTCACTTCTGTCCAGAGAATGCATTCAGAAGATTTAATTTGTTTATCTTTTAAAAAATATTTATCTATGGTAGTATGGTCTTTTAAGGGACCAAGTTGTCCAAAGTTCTTGGACAGCAAGCCTCCCTATCAGGTTCCAAATGCTAATCAGATTCCAAATGCTGAGTCTGGAAATTTCTGGATTTATGTTCAAAGTTCACCATTTGGTGGGAGCTAGACTTCTCTCAGAGGTGAATTTGGAGGCCCACATGGAGGTCAGACTGCTGTAACTCCTCCTGAGGTGATAAAGGGAAACTGTTTTGACGGATTGGTCTTGCAGCATTATTAGTAGCTACATACAGCTTTTAAAAATGCGAGCCTTTTCTGAAAACATTCTCTCAGATTTATGTTTCCTAGAGTAAAATCCATGCATGTGCAGAGAGCTACACACCATTAGCTTCCTTACTTGGGGATCTAATTGCAGCTTTAGTGATATTCATCCTGCTGAGGGCATTTTTCATAAAGATTAAAACACTTGCATTGCCTGCTCCAGTGCCAAGATCCCTTCTACTAGAATACTGAAGAACTAACCCATAACTCCTAACAAAACTGTTATTTGTCCTTATATTATACAATGAGAAGTTCTAAACCAATCCCACATTACCAGAATGCAAACACCTAATGCTGGTCAAGTCAAACAGGCCTAGTGCTGGTCCACTGTTACCACGCTGAGTCTGGAATAACATAATTGTGACTTTTGCTGTGCAGGAGAAACTTCTGTAACACACAGAACACCTCTCACTTTATTATCCAGTGTTTCCTATGCAGAAGTTACATAAGAACAAACCTGCACAACATGAAGTCAAAGACCACGGTTTTCATGAAGAATCAGACAGATCTACACAAAGCACTATGCACTTGTACAAAAGCAGAAAATGCAATCCCCTCTTGAGATATGACAGGCACAGGATGCAAGCACTTATTAAGAAGGCAGGATATGCACAGGAGACACAGGACACACCTAACAATGTCTGAAAGCTAATCCTTCCCCACAGACACAGAGAAAGCACGTAGCACACACACACCCTGGCTGGTACTTCCCCAAAGCACTAAACTTCTGACAGATTATGAAGCACAGTGTTCACACACGGGATTTCCAGACATCCATGAGCTGCAAAAATAGCAACTGCACTGAAGAGAGCTCACCTGTTAAATCTGCAAAACATATAGAGACAGGTTTGTAATACCTGCAACATTAGAGTTACAAAGTCCTTGAAGTCATCCTGGACAAAATCTGCATACTAAGTGGGATAGTATGTCCAGGAACACCTTAAAAGTTAGCTCTGTGAATAAGGGAGAAAGCCTAGAAGGTGTAGTTAGCTTTTGATTATTCATATGGGCTCATTATTGGGTCAGGGTGGATGAAGAAATAGGAAGGTAAAAGTTGTATCACAACTGATACAGCATGAAAAAAAACCACTAGCCAGAGTGCTGCCTGGTACTGATGACTTCAGCTCTGCAACATCCATATCTCAGTATTACTTTCCAGTCTGGGGCAGAGAGGGAAGTTGGAGCATGGCTAATTCACTGCCTGAATTCTTCAGCCAGTGATAATCAATAGCTGTCTGCATAGGTTTTGTCAGAAAGGATATGAGCAGATGGAAAGCATAAAATTACTGAAGCAGTATGGATAAATGAGTGAGCTTTCTGTAAAAACATACCAATTTATATTCCCAACATAAATGTATATTTTTGAATATTTGTGGAGTAAAAAGCTTTAAAAAACTTGCTTCTATAGACAAGTAGAGTGAAGAATGCATAGTGATCATATAAAAAAAATGCAATGACTTCATCAGACCATTGGGTGATTTTGGCTGGCTAAGGAACAGAGCTTTTTTTTTTTCGTTCCCTGCAGTTGTTTTCTATGCAGTCTTCAGCCACCCTGCAAAAGAATTAACATGACACCATGCTGTGAAACAAGGAAGTACTATGCATGCATTCCCTATTAGATCATTCACAGAATTCCCAAGAAATGAACAGCACATCTACCTACTTGAATCTCATGTAATTTGGGGAATTTCACTCTTCTCTATACTCTTCAAGACTGTTACAGAGGATTGCATCTTTATTTTTCAAGCCTTTAGTGTGCAACAAAATGTGCTGGCAAGGATTTCAGATGCAAAGACTTCTCTGTTGCAGTTAGGTTTTAGATGCACAGACTCGTCTGTTTGCATTTGGAACCTAACATCTGTGTTAGGTTCCAAATGCAAACATCCCATTGCAAGCTCCTATAGTTTAAACTGGAGAAAACAATTCAGGATCATTTTCCTCTCTTGCTTTTGCCTCAAGGTTATTGAAAAAACACGTTACATTATGCACTTTGGCTTTTAAACGTTTACTGGAAAAGACAGAAATGATTATGTGCTTATGTTCAAAATTAGCTTTTACAAGATAAGTTTACTTGAACATCAGTAATTTTTGAGTGACAACCACAGTTCTGATTAACTGTTAGGTAGGAATGTAGATTATTTTAAGGCATAGGAATATCTGAATTCACAATAATTTTTAAAAAAATAATAGCATGCAGTTCTATAATTAACTGTGAGGTCTTCAGGATATTTTAAGTGATGCATGTATTTTGCAAAACCTCTTGTTTTTTAAGTTTACAATAGTTTTATGTGGGAAAAAATGGTAAAAAACTCCAAGTTCAAATGCATGCACAAAGCTACTTTTTACATTTAATCAAGAAAAGACTAAGCCTAATTCCTCTAAGGCAATATCACAACCTGCAGGTTGTGCAGGTCTCAGGACTGCATCTCTGTGTGTGTTACCAGGAGGCCTGCATATCTTCCACAGCAAAAAGTTTCTTTGCTGCTGTCATTGTGCCAGCACTCTCTTAAACTGGAAGAGAACAAACTCAGGCACCTTTATTACTGATATAAAAGAGTTAAGTAACACATAGACCAGGCATAGTGCCGAAGCCTTTCTGTAGGAGACAGCAGGGAAGGCTGCTCTAGAGGTAAACGTGTTTAGGCAGTTCCTTGAGCTGCACAATTGCCAAAACTGGCCTGTTCCCTACCAGAGTAGGAGGTTTGCAGTGTGCCTTCACCGCATCAGTGAGAAGGGAAACCAGGCTCAGGATCAGCTGCACCAGTGGGTTCTACACGATGCCAAACACAAGATCTGATGGGGGAGATGACTCAGACCACTGAGATCTGGGCTACGTGCTGGCCACTGCTGTTTGCTCTGAGAGCAATGCAGCAGGTACCTCACTGCACCATGAAGTCCCCTACCTGCAGGTCTGGGTAAGCCTCCTCCTCCCCCCAGCACCTCTTGTCTAACCTGGGCTTCCCCCTCCCCCATCACACACACACACGCTTATCAATACAATGGGACATTACATCCAAGTGCAGAAAAGCAATTAAGGGTATTGAAAATAACAGTGTTCTAAAGTTTTTACTCATTAGGGGGGGGGAAAAGGAGGTATACAAACTCTGTTCAACTAATCAGCTCACATGAAGCAAAACTCTCTGAAATACAGGATAAATCAGGAACAAAATTGTTTTATTAAGTCACAATGTAAGCTACATTAAAGAAAAAAATTCACAGACATCAGCATATCTCTTGTTAAACCCAGAAAAGGCAATGCAGAGACAGAATAAAAGCTTTATTCTTATCCTACCTTAGTAAAACAAAGGTATAAGAACACATCTCCTCTTTGCTCTGCTTGAAGTCAGACCACCCTGTGACAAGTTTGAGCCAGTGTTATATCTATGCCTTCAGTGGACCTTTGAAGATGTAGCAGAGTCTTTATTATTCCTGCAGTCTGTAAGGGCTGTGCATAGCCAATCCACATAATGAATCCACAGCATGAAACACATTTAAGTTAAAAGAAATACTTTCAGAGTTCTCTCATACCAAAAGCAAAGAAAAACATCTATCTACCAGAACCTGTGTATTTGCTTTACTTTAAATCTCATGCAACAAACAAGAAAAAAAAAAAAAACAAACCCACAAACCTAAAAAAACCAACCAAAACTAAGAACACAGTTTACTGTGGTCTAAATAACAGTCTTTCCTATTTATAAAATCAGAGCTGTTAAAATAGCTTAGAGCACAAATTAAACCAGAACATATTTTCAGACATTTAAAACCACTTTTTTCTACTGCAGAGATGTAAAAGCGCTTCAAAAAGCTAAGGATTTGCAACTGTAAGGACTAGATTGGGGTGAGGGTTATTAGGCTGCCTATTCTGTAACTTCTTGTCCCAGCTGGTCTGCACTTGTAAGATGCAAAAGGTCCGACTTAAAAAACACCTGATGACATAGGCTTATATTGAAAATGCTGAAAGAGCCCATCTGTCCCATGCCAACAACAGCAAATACCAGTTCAAACCACATGTATGCTCACACTTGAACACTGAGGGGCTTCAGAGTTTTCTAGGTGGCTGGTCAAGCAGGGGATATCTGTGCCCTCAGTGCAAGGGTGCAGACCCAGAGAAACGAGGCAGTCACCTTTACCCAATCTCTATCCCGTTGCTGCCACAGGCAATCGGGAGCAATGCTCAAGCCTCCCGTTTCAAGGACAAAGAGGCAGCTCTCAGTCAATACTTCAGAGCTCTGGGTCAGAGGAGGGAAGGAGCAAAATAAAGAGAAAACTTGTATTTTGCTTAGCCTGTATCTGCTATGAAGATGCTGAAAATTATGACGAGATATTAAGTGAAGGTCACGAGGCTTATCTAAGACTATAGGGGGAGAAAAACAGATGGGGAAGGGGGAGGGAGAGGGAGAGAGCACGAGCACTGCAGCAAAGAAGCTACGCTCAGCCAATATATGCTGGCACTTACCATAAAAATAGAAAGATCCAAAGAGAATCAGATTAAAGATCCTTTTTATCTCTCTTCAGTAGAAAGATTTCCACATGAAGCTCTGAACACAGCTGCCGAGGGAAAAAGCAAGGTAATATGATGATACAGAGAGAACACTAACACACAAACGGTAAGTCCTTTCACAGCCTTCGAAAACCTGCAAGCAGTTTGTGCCGAAAAACCAAAGGTAAGAAGTCTCAAGACGACTCCTACATAACACTGCAGCTAAAGCAGGCTGCTGGATTTCCAGTCACTCACACCGCACTGTTTTCATCTTCATCTTCTCACCATTACTTACATCCCAGAGGTGGGCTTGGGGGTGGGGATAAGAGATGTCTCCTCCAAGCGGCAGGGATCACAGAAGCGGCATCAGCATTTGTAATCAGTCGCTGGCAGCACCCAATCAGAGGACCTGAAGGGCGGCAGCGTGACAGCTGTCCAAGGCAGGGCAGCCCGACGCGACAGCTGCCAGCGCGGTCCTGCCTGGCACGGGATCACCGCGGGGCTCCTCTGCCTCGCAGCCCCGGCAGGGATTCCTGCAGCCACCGGCAAAGCAGTGCCTCCGTGCGCTGCGCCTGCTGCTCCAGCAGCAGCGCCCAGCAAGCCACAGGCTGCCCTGGGCTGCTCTTCTGACAGGCTGCTTGCTACATCTCTGCAGTCATACAGAGGCAAGAAAGTTTGGAGGGTTGAATATCAGTGTAATTTACCTTGCAATTTTATTAGCCGGTACCTTCCCTATAGAAAACATACAGTAATCATCGCTTCCTCTTCAAAGGTATGTTTTTGAAGAAAAAAGAAGTCTGTAAGAGATTTTACAGCGTTGTCCCATTGTTGTGAATGGCCTTGTTAGAGCCAGTGCTGGGTTTGACATGATATCACAGACCCCAGACAGCATCAAATCCACAGAAAATACACGAGCAAAGTTCCTCTCCCTGTACCTGCCAAAATGGCAACTGGATTAAATGTTTTATTGCTTTCTTCCATACTATTTGACACCAAAAAATACATTTTAAAAAAAACCCAACCATACCGCAACTTAATTTTCAATAATGATATCCAGGATCTGGAGAGAAATATTCCTATGGTATTTCAACCATTGAACCAAGTCACACAGTAAAGTGATGCAGTCAGATTTAAAGCTGTCAAGCACTGTAATTTTCAAGGGATGTTCCTGATTCTAAGACACAAATGGCTGCATTTGACTATGGGGGAGAAATTATTCTGATCCTACTCACAATGCAGTTCGTAGTGGAAGAAACCTAAATACAACATGGAAATTTGTCTTTACTTAAAGCTGACACTCTGCCAGTAGAAAAAGTAAGATGCTTACCTTTTCAAAACATTTTTAGAACAGTCAGTCCTGAGTTTTTGCTGTATCACGAAGTAATAATGAATATCATACATCTGATATTCACATTTCAGGAGATAAAAAGGCCATGTAGTGTAAGGGGGGAGCATGGAGAAAACAGACATCAAAGCATTCCCAGCCGTGGTACCCATATTACTTGATCAGTATCAAGTACTTGTAGATCACACCAGGTAACAGCATAAGCCTACTGGGGAAAGAGGAGGCCTAACAACAACAACATTTTTAAAAAATAGGTTTTTTAATAAATTTTTTTTCCCCTCTGATGATTGGAAGGCCCATTACTTTCTTACATTTTATTTAGGTTTTATTTAGCTGATTTCATACTGTCAACAGGACATGCATGATATTTATTCCTCCCTTTTCATAAACATAATTAGTCCAAAAAACACAAGAACTGCTCATGAGGGAGTAGGCACAGGTGAAGGCAGATCAAAAGAATAAATGACAAAGGAGAGCAATTACCATTTACAACTAATGCACATACGATATATACAGATAATAACACATATATGGGTAACCAAAATTAAAAATATAGCCAATATAGGAGCGAACATGAGAAAATAAAGAAGCAGCAGAAGAAAATACATTTAAACTCTGCAGTAAGCTCTCAAAACAGACTGCAATGCTAACAGAAAGATTGCTACTTGACACCTGTGAGTGTTCCCAAG
Organism: Leptocoma aspasia; assembly: GCA_013399835.1. Lineage (NCBI taxonomy): Eukaryota > Metazoa > Chordata > Aves > Passeriformes > Nectariniidae > Leptocoma > Leptocoma aspasia. Next base: position 102,015 of record VXAX01000633.1, on the reverse strand, counting down.
CCTGGTATTGAGGAGGGTGATAAGAGCAACAACTTTATCTTCTGGCTAACCTTATCTTACCTGAAAGTGACTTAGGAAAGTCAGCTCTTGGTACTGCTGAATCTGAACATCCTTCAACTTTCTAATTTTTCTATTTTTATTATGCATTAAATGGAAGTGCTTTCAGTTATCAGCTTTTTAACCTCCATATTGATCTATTGGGAATTGGCAAAAATCCCTGCTTAGTTGTCATATTGGTAAATGTAGATATTCTCTGATCTTTTCCTCTGTCACATGGATCCTTTGCAATTTTTCAGGACCTTTTTTTTAGCTCAATTAGGAATGTAAACAATTCTTTTAAAGTACTATAAAAGAAATTATCTTTCTACTTATTCTAAAATAATTGGTGGTTTCTAATTAGAAGCTATTGAGTGAGTATTGGAATGAAGTATTTCAGGTTATGATATCAGTTTCCCCCTTAAATACAGAACAGAAATATTTAGTGAATATTTCTGCTTTTAACATTGTCATGGAAAATTCTGCTTTTCTACATCAAAACTCTAACAGACCCACATGTTTTGAGTAAAAAAATCAATTCCTAACATAGTCTTATTTCTGGTTATAAGAGAAACCTTATTTATTTTCCACTGAATTAAACATGCATTGATACATGGTTGTCAATAGAGCAATTTTTTTTCTATTTTATCCTTTCTATCTCACAGTTATGAAATTAATATTATTTTGTTGTTAAAACTTCATTCTTCAAGATTTCATTTCCTTGGAAAACATAAAATGTTCTTAAATGACTTCCAGATAAATAAAAAATTAATAATTATAAAAAAGTGACTTAATTTTTCAAATCTCTTAGCCACGAAACAGGAATTATCAATGTCAATTCATGTAGAAATGTTATCAATCTCTTTTTCAAGAAAAGTGGGTGGTCTACAAGCTTTTGCTCATGTTGCTGCTACATCATTTGAAATTGCATAAGGGAGGTTCTGAACAACACATGCATATGGAAAGAAAGCCAAAAAGTATAATGGACTTCAAGAAAAAGATGTTAGTTAAGCAAAATCAAAATCACCATTAATAATAAATCCGTACAGCCATTTCTGAGGTACTAAAAATATCGAGATAGAGGAAAGAGAATAAGTAATCATCTAGAGAGACTTCCATTTCTGCAGCGTAAGTTTAAATCTAATGCAGGTGGGAAGCAGTACAGAATTGACAAGACTGTGTGGAGAGAAACGGCTGCTGCTCACTGGAGCATCTTTCATTCTGGTAAAAGGGCTTCTGAGACCTTTGCAGTAACAATTAAAAGAATGGGGGGGAAAAAAGCAAACAACAAACAAGCTTTTCAATGATAAAGCCAAACCCACTGGCAGCAAAGCTGTTCATAAGAAACCCCCAAAACCTCAAAAAACTCCCCCAAACCTATGTCTCTTAGCCATCTTTTGGCTGAAAAAAATCAGTAATGGCCCTGTCTGCATTCCAGAGACTTTATCTAAAAGGAATTTATCTAGGGAATAGTAGCAAGATGCTATTTAGAGATTGTTTCACTTATGGAGAATTTTCCTGGATGTTTTATATGCGAAAAATAGCTTCATTGTAGTTATCCACGTACCCACATGTGGTTTGTGCACCCACATTTGTCAAACAACAAAAAAAAAAACACCAAACAAAAAGATCCACATCAAAACACCTCAAAATTCTACAATTTAGGCACAAATAAACAATGAAAGTGTTCTCCTCACCTTCTCTCGTCCTTCCTAAAGGGACAGTAAAATCGATGCCATACAGAGGTAGCTGAGGGACACAACTCATACCGAGAACACCATTACCAGTTCCAATATCTACAATATCATTTGTCTTCAGCTCAGCACCTCACAATAAGACTTGCCATAAATCAAGTAAGAAAATTATAGACAGGTACTATTTCTTAAAGCATAAAGAACAGGTTTTGTTAAAGCAACTTCAAAGAGCTCTAACAAATCAATTGCTGTCTGAAGCCCAAGCTTGTAGGTATAAACTGTAAATATACATAGACCAACAAATGGAAGTTTAAATTTAAAGTTGTTCTTCAAAAAAGGGAATATTAAATATTCAGTGATTAAATATTTTAAAACTTTTAAAAAATCAGTTATACTACCGCTACATAACTCCATATTAACTGTATTTTGTACCATGCACCCTAACAAGAAACAAGCGTCATAATATATGAAGCAGTTAAAGCACTCTTAACAGATTGTAATTTAATGGTACAGAATATTCCATTTATTTCTAGCTATTCCCTTAACTAAGTAAATTAAACTTATAACAGCAAAACAAGTTTTATGATAGCCCAAAGAAAACTACCTTTGTGAAAATTTTTAAGCACTGAACTACCAGCAGTAGAAGATGGTGAGATAAAGATGGTGAAGATTCAGAAATAACAACAAGCCTTTAACAAAGCAAGTAAAAAAGTTACATATGTATTTCTTCACATACGGATCATGCAGATCTCGTTCAGACTAGAGAGGTGTTGGTAGGAATTTTCTAATCTGCAAGGAGACAGGCAGGTTACATCAGGTCACACAGGATGGAGAGGCTGCGATACTGAGGTCCTGAGAGGAATAAGGGGAAAGATGACATCCAGAAAGCAGGGGGGCACCTTCCAGGAACAGACAGGCCCCCAGACACTTATAAGGGCTTTCCAGCCCACTCTTAAAGCAGGTGTCTTAGAGATGTGTCAGACCTTTAGTCAAATTGCAGGTGAACATATACTACTCCTTCAACTTCGTGGAAGTAAAACGTGACCTGAAGTTAATGCTGGAGCAGAGAGGAAGAACCCAGCACAGGTAAATGATCAGAGCAGCCCCAACACAGCATCCCCTGGTAATTTGTGCCCTGTACCCAGGTGTACTGCTGGTTCTGCGACACTGTTTCAGAGCTGCATCCAGACTTACTTCTGGTACAATTTGTAAACTGGATGGTGAGAGGATTTGCAAACAAAACATTGAGAATGTAGCACAGGGGTATGGGGGAAAGCATTAGGTGCCATGAATAGGCCAGTGAGATTTGAAGGGCCCTTAGGGTGAGACATCCCAACATGATGCATGCACATGTGACAAACATTTGATAGCTTACAATAGTAGGGAGTGTTGCTGAGCATTTAAACACTCGACGTTCACTGCTGACCTTTAAGAGGTTTAAATAAATAATAATTTAAAACATAATAAATAAAAATGGATGATCTCTGTGAAGAGACAAAATGTTTTATTAACTTCTGATTTGAGGTTTACAATTCCTTTATTAAAGAGTAGATATGAAGCTCTTTTGAAACAACAAAAATATAAACTGACCTAAGCTGTTCCTGTTCCTAATATGGGAACTGGACAAGATGATTTCAAGATGCCTTCTAACCTAAATTACTCTACAACTCTAAAACCCCAGCAAACTTCAAGAACAATCAACCAAGGAAATCTCTCATATAGAAACAAACAGCAGCAAAACTGTTAGTGATAACCACTAAATAATAATATCTACTGATGAATATACATACACATATGCACATCATAATCAAAGAGCCTGAATTCCTTTAACAGGTGTTTCAGGCAGAGTCAAGAAAAGAAGAGATCTTTATACTGGGTTCTTTCTCCCAGCAAGGACCTACATAAAAGATCTCATACTGAGAAGTTTCAAAAGTTGGCTGATCAGACTCTGAAAGTGACTCCATTTGATGATGACTTTTAAAATACTACCATACCTACCAAGGCTGGGGTGAGCTCCCCATATCTTAGTCTCCTTTATTGAAGTTTAAAGGAGTTTTTCTTCTACAGAGATATTTTAAGTGCATCTTAGAAATAGTAATGGGATTATTAAGTGTTCTTTCAGAAAGTGAAGTTATTTTTTAAATTAACTTACTACCTAATTAGCTGGTTCAGTATTTCAGTTCATTCAGAAGCACAGACCATTTTCAGACATTCAACCATTAAAGTCTTGGGTATGAAACAAAAATAAAATAACCACAAAATTGATTATCTATTTGAGCTTTCCAGGTTTTCATGTATTTTTAATGTAAGAAAAAGAAATAACCCTGTTGGATCTCTATAATACCAAAAGCAAGAGGATAAATGAAAATAGAAATCCTTAGGTAGTGTATATAACAGAAACTATACTTGTAAATGCATCTCTTCAGGACACATTCATAAATACTGCCAGCCACTGACAACAGTAATTCAAAACAACCTTTTAATAACAGCTTGCATCCCCCTGTAAAATGCCTTATAAAAGGAGTTTAAAAGAAACTGGGCTCCCATCAAGAAATAAATCTTATCACATGGCACTTAGGACCTAATGCAATGGACGAAACACCATAAACTTAGTATCTATTTGTGACAAACTCAGTATTTTGTGTGTATTTTCTGATTACTATCTCTATGCTATGGTGATACATAAAACCTGTGAATTAAAATACACAATATTTTTAGACCACTGTTGATTCTCCAGTGTAGAAAGAGCCTAAAATGTCAGCACAATGGTTCCTTCAGCTTGGCAGGTAAACTGAAGAGTTGTAGTGAGGACAAGATGACAAAGGTTTTCTGCAGTATTTTTACAGATTCTTCTGGCTTAGTTAAAGTGAAGACTCTTTATGGGACAGTGTGCACTATTTTGACTGAAGCAGACAGAAATGCTTTATTTAGTTCTTGCCTTATGAAACACTTTCATTGATTTCCCCCCTTCTCTGTTAATTTAGATGCATTTCCCTTTTTTTTTAATGTGAAAAAAATTGAATTTCAAAGCTGTTTTTCGAATACTCAAAGTATATTTTTGTAAGAGAGACATTGTAAAAGCAGATTTGTAGTGTTACACTGTGCTCTGCCCTCCAACTTCAACACCTATACTGGAAGCTCAGTGGGAAATTAGTAACCTCAGGATACCTAGAAGCCAAAGGTGCATCACAATATTTCCTACATGCAACCACAGATCTGCTGCTTAGACACACAGGACTAGTCCAGCAAGTTTTGGGAGATCTGTCACATGTCTAAATTTTAATCTAGGGGAAAAAAAAAAAGTACTCAAAATATCAAAAGTTTGGGAAATACCAGTATTTCCCAAGTGGAACACCCCAGTCTGAAAGCATAAGAAGCAAAAAGGCACTGACATTGCAACAGTTCTGCTTGAACAAGATCATTCACTAGATTTCATCTGTATTCACTGTTCTAGTTCCCATTTCCCCTCTGCATATGCACACACTCCAAATCCATTCTAGTGGAGAACTTATAATTTACTATTTTCTTATTATTTTCATTGTAACCGCTGTTATATTTAATTTAAAAATATTTCACCCACTCTGGAGAGCTTTCTCTTTTGTAGTGGAGAAAAGGAAGAAGCACTTGCTGGCAAAATGGAAGACACCTACACATAGATGTGCCAGCCCTGGAAGACAGAAAAAGCACCAAGTCCTACACAGTTCAACAGAAAGATTAATGAAGAAAATCCACATGTAACTCAACAAAGCTGTTCCTGTAAGGGCCTACAAAGAATTGATATTAATATCTGGAGCTAACATTGCTTTAGGTCTTAAGCAAGAATTGCCTGAGACCCCCATAAATTATATGCAAGGACAGAAGATTCAAGGGACTTCAATATCTCTGGTGGAAAAAGCTGTTGTGTTACTTAGAGATTTAATAACTGCTGCTATGACATGAAACTAAGACTGGATGGAAAGACTGCTGACTTAGGTGCTGATCACTCTGCTGTTAAAGCATCATGCAAACAGCAGTGTCCAGCTGGCACTAATGATACATCACAACACTCCATCTGCAGCTCCCCATGCACACTGTGGGGAGAATGTCTTGTGCAAAGTACAAGAGGTGATTAGGCAAGAGAGACTAGAAATACAAACCAAACAAACACAATTTGCTTATTGTGATACACCCTCAGCCTCCCCAATACTACCAAAGAATGATGAATGACCAGTGCACACATGGAAGTATTAACTTCCATTTATTATTATGTTTTTTCAACTTAAATATTACTATCCCCTGAAGTAAAATCCTATTTGAATGCATTCCTGAAAGTGGGAGTAGATTTTGTGTGCAGCCATGCTCTGGTCCTCTTTTCCTGATGCAGCCTGAGAAAGGCTCTGTAAAACCAAAAAATTCTCCATATTGGCTTTTTGACATGCTCCATGCTTCCTAGAGCCACAGATTCAGAACAGCAATTTTCAAATGTTGCTTTCCTTCCCCCTCATTTTTATATGTAAGAGCTGGGATTGGAGTGCTATTGTGTGCCTGAAAGAAGTAATGGTTTGGTTATTCAGATTAATTGCCATTTCCACAAAGACCATCAGGAAGAAAGTGACTTAAGAAAATATGATCACCACAAGTAGCTGTAGAGCAAGAGGTAATGACAAGCCAGAAAAGAGATCATTTTTCACCTACACGTATGGAACACCAAATGAGACTGATCAATCGACTGAAATAATCTATGACATGCAGAAAACAAAGCAAACAAATGATTAATACCAGCTTTTGCTATAAAGCTCTTTCTTTCCTTCCACCTTCCTTCCTCACATTTCTGTCACTTTGTTGCCTGGGGCTCGGAAAGGAAGATTTTGTTAAATTTCCATAATGCAGCAGAACCATTAGTCTCATAGCCATAAACTCAGAAAAAAAAATTGTTACATTTACAGGGAGTAAAACTCAGTGTAGAGTTAAAGCCAGAAAAACAACTTACATTTAAGATTTCATATGTTCCCAGGACAATGCAGGGGTCAAGCTGTCCTGATTGCTGCCACTATAGAGTGGACTGCAAGAAAGTGAAATGGGTTTTGCTCTCCTGTATCTTCCCATTTACCCTTGGTTTCCCTTTGAAGGGCTACATCAGGTGATAAATTCCTGACTAGATGAAAAACCTCAGTTTTCTTGTCCCAAAGCAATGACAAAACAACCCTCCATCACCAAGGTCGGTGAGGAAGGGGGCTGGGAGACCACCACGGGCAGAGCCCAGTGCCCACATTCTGTTCTTTGGCTGAGCTGAGCTTTCTGCCCCTTGCATGTGCTTGCATCAAACAGTGCTTTTGTCATCTCCATGTGGGCAGCTGGGGGAGGGACCTGAAGGAGGCTGTCACGGATCAGCCTGCAGCTTTCATCACAGCAGTGCCAGGCTCAGGTCACCTCAAAAAGCATCGCTGCTCTTTCTCAGTCCATCCTGCCATGCCTGCCCCCACGGCTGCTCTGCTGAGGCAGCAGCACATGCCCGAGGGGAAAGGGGCTGCAAACCACAAATCCCACTGATGAGACCACAATAGCTGTGCCAGAACAGCACAAGTGAATCCTCAGCGCAAAAATCAAATCCCCTCAACAGACCAGCATGCAAGCAAAGCAATTACAGCTTCTGCACCACCCTTTTCAAACACGACATGAGGCACCCAAGAAAGGACTGAGCTGGTTTTCCACAACCTCTGCTTGTGAGGACAAGCTAATCTCTACCAGACAAGGAAGATTTCTCCCTGTAACTTGGCCTCTCATGATACCAGTCCTTAAACTGTCCTTGCAGCTTGGCAGGTGTCCTTTTTACCTCCCAAGCGGCTGCCTATACATACTGACTGTAATTGGAGGAGTAATGTACATTAAGTTTACCAGCTTCATTTAGATTCATATTTAATAATGAGATTGAAAAGGTGAAAGCAGTACAATTTTATTCTGTCAGAGCCAAAAGCTTGTTTCTGATGACAAAGCTTCAGAGGAGAACAAAATAACCAAAATCTATTTTATAAGATGACACAACCTTCCCTGAGCTATCACTTGAAACTCCTGAAGCACCTCTTTTGCTGTAGGGGGAAAGAAATGGGACAGCTGCATTTCCCCAGAGCTGAGCCCTATGGGCATTCCAGGGGCTGCTGCATCAAACCACATCTCCTGCTCAAGCAGAGCCTCTCATATCCATATCCATGTTTATTGGCAGCTCCCTGACCTTCTGTTATTATTTTCATCTGCTTTTTATCAAGTATCAAAGCCACTCCTGGCTTTTTGTTCCTTGACAAGTAGAGCTACCATTTCCCAAGTTTTATGCTCAGACTCTAGAATATGAAAGTGCAAGAGTGAGGTCCCTCTTGGCCCTCCAGGCCCTCTGATCACAAAGTACCATCATACTCTCTAATACATTCCTCCAAGTTGAGGTAACTTTTCAGGTATTTTCAGTCCCCTTAGGACTATCTCTGATAAATAACAAACCATCTGGAACATTTGCTGCATGCTTACCTTACAAATCTTTCCATTTCAGTCTGCTTTCAGCTCTCCACTGGGATCAACCACATTCCAGAAAAAAAACCATAGGAGACTATAGCAGAGGGTCAGTGGAGCCACAAGCAACGCTGAAGAAGGCTTCAGGCATCTGCTCATACAAAACAACATCTACTACTTCAGAAGGCTATAAGCATCTGCTCTTTACTGTTCCTCAGTACAAACTTTTAAACTCTTGATCTCACATGTATTCCACCTGTGTGTCCTCTCTACTCTTTGTGATTGGTCAGTGCACCTCAGCACTCCATGTCTCATCACTTTCAATACCAGTCACCTGTCTTACACACTTACAGCTCATTAGGGATGAGGCTCAGCTACAGTCCCATTCCCAATTACTATGAGATGTGTGCTTGCAACAGGAGACAGATCTGGCCTGTAAAAGTGTCCCTTCCAGGTGTTCCTTTGGCTCCCAATTCAGGGAAATTTGTACTTGTAGTAGAGACTAACTTCCTCAGCACCGTCTACCTTCACACACAGTGGAGTCAACCACAGAGTTTCTCAGCTGAAAATTGTTATAAAATAAAATGAAAAGGGAAAAGCCTTCTGAAGCTTCAAAGTGGATGGCAATCATCAGAAGACATGAAGATTTTTAAATACATGTGTTTCTGCAGCAGCATTGAAGAATGTCAGTTTCTCAAGAATAAATGCATGAGACTGTTAAGTCCAACCTCTTGGCAAAAAGTTGTAGAATCAGTAAAAGGACTTTGTTTCTGTTTCAATGCAGACTAAATTCTTTCATTACTTTAGCTGCCAACGCAGTTTTTATCATGAAAACCTCCCAGAAAGCTCCAACTGGCAAGTTTCCTTCCAACTAGCAAAGGTGCACTCCAAGGTCATCTGCACAGACATTTCCTGTCACTGGAGTGGCATCAACAACTCTGAGCATTCGAGACTTAATTGATCAAAACATTTGAATACCAAACCTAAAGCACATGAAAGCACCACAAAAGATTGCTTCTATGCTAAAAAATACACGTTAGCTAAAATATTTTGCTAGGTCATCCATCATGGTCTCAGCAGTATTTATGATTAATTAGCTTATTTCTCTTGGAAAATGAAGGGCCTGTACAGAGGACTGACTGGAAGGTCTAGACCTTAAAAATATGCCTATGTTTTAATTCAGTTACAAAAGTAAAAACAATTATTTAAATAACTTAAAGTAATGTAAATGTGAATAATCAGACATTAGTATTTTCAGACTAGTTTACTAAACGCATTTACACTGATCAACTATTTACTTTTTTCCAGAAGCACTCTGCATAAAGATATGTTAATATAGAAAATTAGCCCAGCTTATTAAATTAATATGTTTGTCACCATCATAGAAAATCTTAGATTTATTAAGCAGGAGCTTTTTTACCTTGTATAAGCAAGGAACAGATTAAAAGAAATGTAAGACTTTAACACAAAATCAGTGTTTTACATGCAACAAAACAAATACTTTTGAAAAGCAAACTGTTGTACATGGAGCTGGAGGGGCTTTTTCATTTTTTAAAGACAGCCACACACAGGATCTGCAGAGTAAAATATTTATTTGTCATATAATTGTTGAAACAAGAATACTCATATTTTTAAATGAAATACCAAAATATCAAAATGGTAACTAATCATGAATGCAAACAATTTCTAGACACTGACATGCTTAAAGTGTTATGCATTGTTAAGTTGCTTCAAAATGAAATCTAAATCAATGTAAAACAATATTAAGAATAAAATACTTCTACTAAGCTCTTCAAGTCTATGTCAAGTCTCCTCAATTGCCAAAGAAAATTTTAAACAGTATATGTGAAAGAAAAAAATGAGGCATTTTTTCTCTGAGCCAAACTCTCCTCTGTATATGCTATATTTTGAAGAATTAGAAAACAAGGTTCTATAATCTTCCACTAAAAAAATATTCTATCAATAAAAGCAAAAACATGTCTGATTACTCTTGAGATAGAGGTCACAGGGGCAGGTAAGTCATTCTACAGAACCTCAACAGACCCTGACAACTTCAAAAGAGTAACGTGGAGTACTTTCCACAGCTATAGAAGGAAGATGAGACTTTGAAAGTCCACAAGATACAGTGAATGTAGATGCAGTTCTGATCAGCAATATTATCACCTGACCAGGAAATAATACACTAAAACACACTATATTATATTAAAAGTAGTAAAGCACAGTATTAAAACTGTAGTTTAAATAGTTAAGATACAAATTCAATAAACTTTGGTAAAGGAATAATAGTCGATAATAAAAATTCCTTATTTAAAGAAAAATATATTATCAGTCACATTTATGTGTATGAAAATTTACATTTAATTTTTTTCACAGTTGGTTTTACTATTACTTTAGTATTCAGTTAAATTGCTCAAAATAAAAATGAACAGTGATGCAAGAACATTATCACTTGCTTGTGAGTCTGAGGACAATATAATGACTGGACCTGAAAAGATGCACTGAAACTACCTCAGTTCTGGACCAGTTCTCCTATATACATAAGCCCATTAAATGAGAATTTCCCATTCCTATGAAGATGACCTTACATGATGTTATTCTGAAGTGTCCCAGAAGCTGTTTTACTGAAGCTTATATCAGCCAATCCCCAGATCTTTGTGTAAAACCATTTTTATTCAGTCATTACAGGTTCTTCTGGTTCAGCTTTCAAATATTCACTGCCTGAGCTCTGCTGAAAAACTTTAATAATATTTTTAATAAAAGCTTTTAACGTAGCACAAAATTCAGGGTTGCTAAGTTCTACAAGATAGTGTTTCTGGATTAAGAGCTTAGAGTGTGCATGAATAACTTCACTGAGATCATGAGCTGTGCTGGATGTCTGGATGTTTAGAAATGCAGAGGCATTATTTCTGCAAATGTCCAGTTTTAGGCGCTGCTTTACTCACAGAATTTTCTACATTTTATTTGAAGCAATTGGCCTTTAAGCTTGATGCATGTCTAAGGAGTTGTTAAGTCTTGAATTCCTTTGCCATCACTTCCATTTGCATGTTCCAACCTTACATAAAAACCTTGTTTCAGCAAAATGGATTCCTATTTTGCTGAAATATGTATTTTTCTGTACTTTAAAAGCAAATATCTTATTTTGCAGCTTCTTCCTTTCTATCTTCTAAAAAGTAAATTGTGGAGCAGAAGAGGATGAGAAAGAATTTTAAAAAAATGTAGATTTTTGCTGTAATCAGAACTCAGTACAAAGTATTACCAGATATACAGCCTCTTCATCAAAAGCCTGGTTTCCACGGTGACCAGCACATCGTCTGCTGATTTGTTTTAGTTTTTAAAAAAACCTGCTTTTTAATGTCACCCATCCCCAAAATTAGGATAGAAAATAGTCTTAGAGAAATATGATTTTTTTGCCCTACAATATCTAAACCAAATTGAGAACTTAGATGCCCACACAGTACTAGCATAATGCATCATTCCTTTTATCTAAAGCTTGCTCATCCAACACAGTTACTAGTAGCTACTCTACTTTGACAAAAATGTTCATCAAAGAATTTTTTTAAGCCATATGGGTGACAGTGACAAGCAGGTGAACCACTGCTCCAGCTCAACACTGTCAAACTGTTTAGTAATATAACCTAAAATTTGGTGTGCTGGATAAGGCTAGAAGCCTTCTAGTCTACTGGCTGAAGCAATGTGTTCCCAGTAATAGTCAGAGGTCATAATTTCTGCCACCTTTATCATTAAAAGTGATCACTTCTTCCCTCACCCTATGAACTGAACTACTGCATCCCTTTAGCCATGAGAGAAACCCCATTCTAACCAGACATAACTTAAAACCAAGTTGAGCACATGATTTTCTATATATACCAAAATAGCTGATTTTACTTTGGCTATTTCCACTTGGCTTATACAGTTCCCCACTTGCTACTCATGGTATTCAGTATAAAGAAAGACTAAAAGGCCTTGTGCCTCATCTCCCTGCCTGGCAGGAAATGCCTACCACAGGTCAGATGCCTTTCTTGTCCCTGCAGTCCCTTTCTTGTCCCTAATCACTATGTGTTTATGTAGTTACGTAGTAATCAACATTTATGTAGTATAGACACAGTCTATTTCTCACTGCAAGTTTCATCCTCTATTCAGCTGCCCAGCACATTCAACATTTAATTCGATCCCACATCCTATTTTTAACAATGACTCATTTAATTTCATCCTCACCCTCTTGCAGTCTCAGTTCAAGACTATTGTATAAGTCAAACCAGTAAAACATACAGCTACAATTTTTTACTGTTACAGCTTCATTGCTTAAAATTTCTGCCAAAGACGCCTTTTATTTTAATGCAACATTGGATGTTTACTAATACAGGTTCTCAACAATCAGCAGTACTGATAACAAAAGATAATACTTTGTTTAACTTGCCAACTTGAAGATCACCTAGAGACATCTGATTTCTGGTTTGACTTGATAAACACTACCCTTGCGACCATGCTGAATAGTTGGATAATGGCTCCACCTTTCTGTTTCTTTCTCCCTCGCCTACTATACACAGAATGGCATAGTGTAATATCTGCCTAAAGAAAAAAAAATAATAAAAGCCTGTTTTCAGCGAGCCTGAGGTACAGCATGTTCTTATCTTTATGCATAGACCTGCATAAACATTCTCCCTTCTCCCACAAAATTCATCTCCAATAATTTATTTTCACTCTTCAATATTTTCATCTTAAAAGCTGAAGTGCTTCAAGGGTATGAATGACAGTATTTTTGGCAAGGGAGAAGGAGGCACCCAGGGGAAGCACTTAGAAGAATAAGAAATAAGTATGTAGGTATTTCTGCATGAGGTGTGTTTGCAGGTTTTAGTCCTGATGTGGAAAAGATGACTGGGCTTTGAGAACTTGTAATTTGAAAAGCAGCAATCACTTCTGTAACCCCAGAGTGATGTCTGACATGCATTATTTTATTTTTTTACTATGCAGAAAACAGATAGTCAAGTACCCATTTAAGGAGACTACTGCAGCTTTATTTCCAGGATAGAAGGGAAAAATGAGGTAGGAAACAATGGACAAAAGGAAGCAGAGACAGAGAAGAGAGAGCAGTCGTATATTTGAATAGCAGTTTTGTTTATCATAGGTTCAATTACCTTATGCTGCAGTGCAAGTCAGTCTTTCCATTGATTCCAACAGTGTTTTAACAAAGTCCTGACTTGCAAGATAAAACTCAGGATTAAGGGGGCTCCAGCAGCCAGGTAATTGGGATTCAACTAGAAGCATGTCAGTAAACTTAGGAATTCTGTCCAAGGGTATTTTTGCCCTTTACAACGAATGCTACTCGGTCTTCTCAACCAAAAGACATAAATGCCATGGCAGAACCAAAAGCAATCAGACACATGCACTAAGGAGCAAATAATCGAAGATCAGCATGTGCCAAATAAGCCCTCTGCTTACCTGTCACAGCAATAGGCTCCCAGCTAGAAGTTGGCCACAGACCAGCTCTCTGGAGTGAGGCAATCCACTCTCCCCTTGGCCCTCAGCAGCAGCCTGCCACCTTCATGGGCATCCTCCATCCTGACCAAATGAGTGCTACAACACAGTGGCTCACTGTGCTTATTGGTCTCAGTTTGAACCTTTCAGTTTCCTAAAGTCACAAGTGAAACAAAGCACCTTGCCTGTGATCCAGGCATGGAAAACCACAGGCAGTGTGAGAGGAAAAGCTGCATACATGGAGCTTCCTCCAGCCATCACCTCCTCAGAGCTGAACAGAAGCAGGCTGAGGGCAAGCAGAGATGCATAGCTGGAAGCTCCTTTTCCCTGGAAACGCTATAAATGAGGAATGCAAAACAGGTAGAAAACGGGGAACAAATTCACAGTATGTACACAGAACAAGTAGGTGGGCAGGAAAGAGAAGGAAAATAGGAAGAGATTTTCAGAGGTATACAGTTAGGGGAATGACTGAAGAGGAAGAAATGTAGAAATTAATGTTAAAAATGAGCAAAAAGAAGGAAATACAGAAGTTGAAAGGGTAGACAGGATTGCATTTTTCAAAATGTTAACTCCAGTTTTTTTCTCAAACTTTATTACTTTTCTTTCAATGAAGGAAGCAATGGGATACCAAGCTTGGTTACCTTAAACCAATCTTTAAAGACAGAGAAGAAAAGTAAATAAGGGCTTTACTGGAACTATTGTACACAGTCCATTCCATTTCAGTTATACAGCTCCTGCTCTCTGGCTCAGTCTTGTACTGCAGTGCCACACATGAACGCCTCCCCACTTGACATCTGAAACTCTTGACACGTCCTTTCTCTTTTAAAGGATCAAGGCTTCATTATCCACAGAAAAACAAAACAGGTCATTAAAAAAACATTGGAAAAAAATAAAGAAAACGCATTAGATATTTGAGGGGTTTTTTTTTTGGTTCATGCTCTTTGATGTGACTATCAAAAATGGATTTATTATAAAGTTGGGGGTTTTTTATAGTTTTCCTGCTCAGGGATATATCAGTTACTTACATATAGAACACTTCAAGGTTTAAATGTGTTATATTCTCTAATGAGAAACAAAATAAAAAGCATTCTATTGTTAGACCCTTAATTTCTCTGGAAGTAAAGCTGGAAATGTCCTATTTTGATTCTGTAAAGTTAACAAGCAGATACTAAATAATAATTTTATGCTTATCTTTTAGTAGTCTTTTGGTTATAAAATATGAAAGACAAGTACATTGCTCACAGGGAAAGGCATGTCATTGACAGGAGAATGAAACAGATTGTGTTCACAAACCCTTCTTTGATTTTTAATCAAAGTAGTAATTAAACATTTCCTTCTTGCACTAACCCTTGAAGGTCTTCTAGCACTAGAAGGCTGCAATTGGAAGAGTGGTATAAAGACACATCCTTAGGTAAAAACCAGTTCTTCAATTACTGATTCAAACTCCACCCTAACCCTTTTCTTCATTAATTGACTAGCTTACAAAACCGAAATATTGCCCAGAGAAAACGAGTCTCCATGAAATCTGATATTCAAAATAATTCTTGTCCCAATGGTTCTCAATGGACAGTGCAGAAATATATTCAAGAAAAAAAAATAAGGCAATCAAAAATAATTGAATCTTATAAATCTAGGTCTGTGTTAGCTAAGTCATGATGTGAGGAGGAGACTGTGTATTACAGTCCCTCCTGAGTTTAAGTTTGCACAAAGCACCAGCAGTAAGCAAACAGGGCTAACATCAGATGCCTACTCGAACTTGTGCAATGATGTGTCAACCTCAGATCAGCAAAAAGGGCAAATATCCACATTGTAGATAAATAGGAAGGCCAGACCTTGCACCTAGTTTCAAAATTAGCACAATGAGAATGCAGGAGAGTAAATGCACTTCCAGCTCTAAAGATGCTCTCTGAAGACAAGTTTGAAGCACACTGGTACAACAGTACAGTATTAGCATTGCCAGTCTTAAATGCCTTGAACCAACAGCATGATCAGTGCTGGCTGGCATTTCCAAATACATTTTTACAGGAACTACCAGCTCATTGTATTTAGGCAGATTTAAGTTTCCCATTCATAAGTGGTAAGAACAATTAGAGAAGCAGATAAATTGATCTCCGTGGCACAACTCTCAAGTTCATTAAGCATCCACTTCATTGCTTTGCTGGATCAGAATCAGGAAGTTCAGCAGCTTCTAGACTTGATCCTACAATAAGGTCAGAAGAGTACAGAAGTTTCACAGTTTTTATCTTCTTCCTTTTAAACATGAGTGTTTTAGAATGGTCTGTGCACTTAATGTCAGCCAGAATTTTGAGTAAACAATATTACACTTTGAATCATAAAAGCAATTCTACTGGTAGCCAGAGTCTTGAAACTGATTAAGTACACACATTTAGATATTTGGAAGTATAGATTTAATGGCACTCTGTCCCAAGAGTCAGCAAGGACGTTCTTTGTAAGATCCTAATTTATCATACTTATTGAATGCAGTATGCATTTCAGCTATTTCAGGTTTAAACTTAAACACATTTAGACTCATTTTCTTAAGAGGAAAAATGCATATACTGCATTTCAGGAGCAAAAGATGACATAGCACTGGAAGAAACGCATTCCATAGTGCTTAGCACTTCCGAATGCGCACTCCTCTAATTTTTGAGAAAACTAGTGAATCGTTGCTTAATCTTTCTTAATGATCTTTCTTAACAGTGAAAGATTCTGCTGGTGGCTGAATGAAAGAATTGAGAAGGATAAGCCTCCCCTCTTCATGGCCACAATGGTTAATGAACAGAGGCATGATGCTTTTGCTGGCAGACAGGAGAGAAGGGTAGGGAAGGCAGGCTGTTCTCAGGGAAGGGAGATAAGTTTATGTAGTTGTCAACTGGACTTCATTGTTTCTCGGGTTCAGCTGACTACAGAGTTCCCAAGGAACATTTTTGCTTTGCTAACAGTGGTTTTCCTCTTTATAAACCCCACCAGGAGCTCTCTATCAGACAACCATAAACTGCAGAAACCTGTCTCTCTTTCACTCCTTTTAAGATGCTGTACAGAGAATACCAAACCCATTTCCCAAAACAGTCCCTCCCTTGATGCAAGCACAAAAAGGAAACAGGCAGAGAAGCACAAGCAGTCAGCAACACTGTGGGCACACCAGATTTTGTCCTTGGCATTTAAAAAGCACCAAAATTCAAGTGAGGATTCTAATCAGAGATAACAAAGGTGTGTTTTCTTTCTACTTCTCAATTTCATAATTTCATCAATCACTCTGCAACTGAAAGCCAAGCAAAAATGGGTTACAACCTCAGAAATATCCATCACCTTTCTAATTCCCTTTATTTCCTCTTTTCCTCCAATATACTAAGGATGCATCAGGACTTTTTACCAAAAATAAATGCTTAATCACAAACTGTAGCCTGAAGTGATCCACTGACTTTATTACTTGTTTGCAGGTTAATACAGACCAAACTCCATGGAAATTTTGTCTGGTTACACCCAGGCTGCTGCATATCCTGCTAAATCTCTCACAATGCCTTCAGCCACAGTAAGGAGTGTCAGCACCATCTTGTGGCTTTCACTTTTGTGCAGAATCCCCAGGAGTTGGTCAGTTTATGATCCCTCCATATTAAGACCTGCAACTGGAACACAAACTCTAAGAGCTAAAATGACAAGTTGCATCTCTAGTGTCACTTTGCAGTTTCCTCAGACTCTGAAGGATGCTGGTCAGGATAAATGGATGGATCAGATGCCTGCTCTTCAGAGTCAGCTATTTCCCCAAACTTTACAAACTTTAGATTATTAAGTAAACAGAAACAGAAACCTACTGCTTAGTTTTTCTTTCTTTAAATGGCTTTTGTTTCACGAGTCTAAACACAGAAATTTTTTTTACTTTCTTCTCCCATATTGTTCTTGCAGATTTTCCTCTGCTTAAGCTCTAGTAAATCTCTACTCTCTTTGAAAATAAGCAGTCAGTTTAGGTAAAAATCTCCTATCTCTCCCTCTGTAGCAAATACTTCACCTGAAACATCCCAGGCTTCCATTTGCTTTTTTCATAGCTGCAGCCCACCTCCAATTAGTAGGCGAATTTATCTTCTACTATTTCTAGCTGAAGACTCACAGCTTATTGGAGAAAAAGAAAAAATCCTGCTATGCACAGCAGCAAAATCTGCACCATCGTATTCCATAACTTTTCCCTTAGTCTGTTTCCAAAAGCCATCCATTTCTTCCTACCTGCCATTCTAAATATCCTTTGCAGGGATGATGTCTCTCACCTTAGGCTCACCAGCACATCTCATCAATGCTCTCCTCCTTTCCAGGCAAAAATCCTCCATAAAAATATTAACATTGTTTCCAAACCAGTACTGGGAAAACTCCACTATTCATCTTCCTCCTGTTTAGCACTCCTCCTCCCAAGACTGCTGTTGTTGTCATGTCCCCCTCAATCATCTCCTTATTCTCATTATTATTCTACTAAGTATCATTTTTCTTAGGGGAACAAATAAATTCCTAGGCAGGCCAATATTATTCCTTTTACAGAATCCAGTTAACATTGGATCTACTTCCTTTGCATCTACCTCATCAAATAGATTTAACTGGAATCCTATACCACACTAGAAAGTAGGCAATGTCACAAATTATTTCTTTATATAGGTTTTTACTGTCATTGCACAATTTCAAACTTAAAAGCTGTACAAGACAAGACAGCTGCAGAATCAAAGACTACCTATACGTATGTACTTAATTACAAATCAAGAAATACATATAAAAATAATTTTTTGTCAAATACAGCATTCACAGCGGGTGCAATGTCTTGCAGCGTAGTTACAAAAGGCAAAGATTTCATGCCATGATTGCAAATGCAAAATAAAATGAAGAAGTCACAGGAATTTATATAAATAAAAGAGGGGACATGAGCTGCCACCAGACTTCCAATAAATTTGAGGAATAAACCTGGACCACTCTTTTAGGTTTACTTATGATTGCAAAAGTTGTGTACTACGATCATAATGTTATTTTTTTCTGAAGTCTGTGTTTCTGTCTAACCGTAAGACAGGTCCAAATGCATCCCTGGAGAGGGTCCATCTTGAGACCTCTGCATTTTCCTTGCCTCTGCTGTGACATACAAGCTCTCCTGAAATAGCTCTGTTCTGGATATTCACACACCAGGGACCAGACCCAGACCAAGGAAAATAATGTAGCTGCCTACTTTACCTTTCAGTGGCTTTGCTGGGATTTAGCAGCCTAAATGCAGTTTTGGGATTATTCCATTGAAATAAGGATGGAGTGAGGTCCCATAACAGTGAAGAAGGGCAAATAAAGTAGTTCAGGTAATTACAGCCCCGTCAGCCAAACATTGATATTTGAAAAGAGATAGTGACAAATTAGTAAGTAAGCAATAAATCAAGCTGTCTTTAACCACCTTGAAGAAAACAAAATGATAACAAAGAGTTGACATATTTGTCAGGAACAATTCATGGCAAATCAATATAATTGCTTTCAAAACAGCTGATGTAGCATACGAAGGGACAGGTTCCTGTAATGAGCAAACAAGAGAAATACAGTCTAGATGACGGTGCATTAATTTCAGATCAGAAGCAGTTGAATGAAATTACCCAGATTAATATTGGGAAAATGGGAATACATTTCAAAAAGACACAGATTTTTTGTTATATCCAGTGTTTTAATGAATTACGGTATTTTGTATTTCTTTAAAATTTGCAGCTGACACAAATTTGACAGGCGTTGTTCAGCTCCTGACTCATTTCTATCCAGAGCAAATCTATTCATCTCAATCCAGCTGGTGTTGTCTAGCAAATCTTCTGGATATTCTGGAATATAGTGTTCAAGGTAATTAAGCATTGAATAGTGATCATAAGAAGAGACAAAGTTAATCAGCAGGAACCCTTCATGACTCAGCTAAAAACCAATATGCAGTTATGAAATATTTACCACAATGACCTTCCCCTCTAGTACTCCCTCGCAAAGTTTCCAGGTTAGAAAAGGAGCAAAGAATAACTCATGTTTTGTCTCATTCTAAACAGAAGCCTCGCTTTTAGTGACCAGAGCAATCCTCTCAAAACCCCATTATTTTGAATCACAACTAATACTAAAAATTCCCTTCTGCAGTCCATAAAATTGATTAATTCTGGTATCTATTATTCTTTTATATCCAAGGACAAAATTTGACACTACTCTGTAAATTACCCAGCATTGTAAAATGCTGCAAAGCAACAAAAGCAGTAAATTGAGACTAATGTTTCAAGTAGGGTGCAAAGCACCCACTAAAACCAGCTGCAGATTTATCTTTTTCATACTGTGTATCAGAATACACAGAGGTTTTTTGCATCGTTATCTTATTTTGAACATTGAAATCCAGCTCAGACATCGCCATGCACAGTTTATTACAAGGTCCCAAACATGCCCTACTCAAATGGAAGCAGACAGAATTTTTCCATTAGTTAAAAAAAGAATTCTTTTGAACTATGTGTGTTGCATGCATTATATACTGGTGGTTTAGCATCGTTTGTTTTTTAAAGAATTTGCTACTAAAATGTTATAGAGTGTTTAATTGTTAATGCACAGATGAGAAGCAGCACAGTAAGCCTGTGGCATTCTTCTTCTGCATTTCAAGTTCCTGTAAATGGTCTGATCAAGTGGTCTTGGACATAAATGAGCTTGGATATAACTTTAAGATTTATCCAACCTCATTAATCTATCTCTAAGTTACCCTCTGTCTTTTCAAGAACTGCCCCATTTCAGCTGATGCTGTACTCTTGCCTGATCTTCCACAGACACACTGTATGCTGCAAACAAGCTTTTCAATCATGGCCAGACATGCCCTGAAAACTGATGTAGTTTAAAAAACTTGAGGAATCCTTGCATTAATAGTGTTATAATGAAGCCCAGGGGTAGGGTTAACACTGGAACTGCAGATGTGACATCCAGCCGTAAGGAATAGCTGCTGACACACCACCGTTCTACCCCTGAGCAGCAATGGTAAAACACCCTGGTTACATTCAGTACCCTCTACTCTGCTGCAGGATTAAATTTTTAAAAATCCCACAGATTATAAATTGTTTCATTGGATACAGAAATTAAGATATTAATTATCAGGATGAAGAATGTACTTTCTTGTGCTAGAAGCTGTACCTTGAAGCAGCACCATCCTGCCCTGCTGAAAATGGACATTACTTCAGTGCTAACCTGACACCATGCTGTCATGCTGCTTTTCAGTATGACATTTTTATAAACATCTCAGTGTGAACTCTTCAAAGACCTTATAGCTTCTTAAATTAGGGTGAAAATTAGGGCATTTATATTTGGCTTGCTAATATGCTATCCTAATGGTATCTTTGGCTATATGCATCCATACTTTAGAACTGGGAAATTGTTCTGCAATGCTAACAGGTCCTTATCAAGTTTTTCTACTGTTTTATTATACTACTACTAGTTTCTTTTTCTTTAAATTAACATTTTTCCCTTCTTCACAATATCACCTCTAGGTGTCAAGTGCCTCTTCACTTGCCACCTCACTGTCCCAAAACCACTTCAAATTAAAACCAGAGTTGTCACTCATCATGTGGGAAAAATATTAAGTGTCCCACAGCAGTACAGTATGTGTATCAGTAGAACAGATGGTAATGTAAACCAAGATGCAAATTAAGCCTACAGAATATAGTCACAGAGTTCATACAATCAACATTGCATTGAAGAAGGAGGTGCATATTTACACGGCTCTTAACTGGAAGCAGAAAAAAGATAAATGAAAGTCACAATATTTGACCTTCCTGAAACTGTTCAGCATTTGCCCTAATGTTCCTGCTTAGCAAGTGTCACCATCAAAGCAGATATTAGGAATGGTACTTGAAGTGCTGGAGCTCGGGATTTCCAGCTGCCATGAGCATCCAGTCAGGTTCAGAGGATGAGCCATTAGATCAGAAAGTTCTGGGAAGGGACAAATGGGTTTTGATTTGATTCCAGCACCACCACAGTTCCAGGCCCATTATTTTTTGGCAACATGCAGTAATGTCTTCATCAGTTACACTAAAGTACATTAATGTACTGCGATATTTAAAATGAAAAAAGCAGTAATACAAACCACAGTAATACACATATTTGACTATCATTTTTACTACAGGTTATATTCAGCCACTGTTGCCATCAATTATTACAATTTTAAGAACTAGGTCAGCACTAGGTATGCATACCAGCTCTAGGTATTTAGACTTTTCCAGTATTATGCCTTTCAATACTGGATCTACTGATACCTCACTCTCCATATAGACCATTCTTTTACCTGGCACCTAGGCAGAACCTTCTAATTCCTTCCACTTAGCAACACAACATAGGCAGTAGGAATTAAAACCTTTTTACAGAAGTTCAGTTAGGAAGCATATAGATGAGAGACTCATTGACAGCCAGAAAATTTCATTGAGCTCATGACCCACTTCCTATCATCATTGTCATTAAGAACTCTCAGAGACAAATGCAACCAGACTGTGGGTCAAGTGATTTGTCTTAACTCCACAACTCTTCACCAGCTGTCATCTTTCCATCAGACCCTGACACCTCCAAACCTTAATAGGAAAGAACAACACCAGTGATCAGCATGCTGCTGTTGCCTCTGATAGCTTCTGATAGATGTCAGCCTTCTAACATGCTGGGAGCACAAGTGCATTCCCATGGATGTGACTGGATGCTCCTTGTACACCCTATTTTGTGATTAGCCAGGTGCTAGTAGCATTTTGAACATGACAGATATACGAGGGTTTCCTCCATCATGTGAAGTTTTATGACAGGCACAGAAGAGTTGTCCTCAAATGCCTTCATATGCAAACATGGATGAACTCTCATCAAACAGCTGGCCTACCAGTTTTAAAGAAAATGTACACCAATGGTATTATTGCTGCTGAGAACACCTTTGTTTCTGACACTTTTCAACCATGAGGGAAATTGTTAGATTAAGGATTACTTTGCATAACCATAAACCCTTTCATGATGTTTCTGTGGTCTGATCCTTATTTAGGAGCAATCAAAGTGCTCTGGCAGCAGAAACAGGTGTTTATATTGACAATGAAAATTGCTGATCAAACTAAGCTAGGACATGTGAAAAACAGATAATCACTTACCTGTGGAGTCTTGACTCAAAGTTTCTTGACTACTACTGTTGTAAGAAGGCACTGGAGTGATTGAAAGTGATGCTGGACAGGACAAGGGACACGAGAAGTCATTTTGTGTAGCAAAACATTGACACACAGGAACACAGGCATCCTCAGGGACAGTGAGACCGAGGGGAGGGTTCCCATACACACACAGATTTTTCCAGCGAAGCAGTCCTATTGCAAGAGGGCCAACACCTTCAGAACCTGACAACAAACACCTGGAGTTAAAACCTGTGTCCTTGTATTGTACAGCTTGTAACTTTGGACAAGGAAGCTATAGCAAGGTAATACTAATTCCTGTTTTGATCATTAAATTTATCTGTCCCCCGGAAAAGAATGCCATGTTTTATTCTGGTCCATTATCAGTAATGTTCTTAAATGCCGCTGTAATGCTGAAAGAATACTTTCAGTATGTGTCCTCCTTGTACTGAACAAGATTTAACATGAAATAAAATTTAAAATCTAACATTTTAACAATAAAATTAAACTTAACATTTAACATGAAATAAACCTTCTAAATTCAATGTGAATTCACAGATTTTGGTGGTCTTGTTCATATCTGGATTTCTGCAGGAACTCACTCATATATTACAATCTGAAGGTTTCTCAAGTAAAAGTGGAAAGCCAGTGCTGAATCGTTAATTTTTTCTTCTTTTTAATCACCAACTTGCTGTGATTTTTTGACCCCTGTGAGTTTCAGACCTCAGTGGAAATCAGGAAGTGGGAAACAGCCATCCTACTGTCACAATGCACTTCTCTGTTCTTATGCTACAGTCCTCAGCAATTCTCTTATCCACCAATCAGTGATTCAAGATTTCTTCTGTCTATTTCAGATTTTCTTTTTGCACTTTCTGAAGGTTTATATTCCATCTTACTATAAGCTCAACTGCACGTGACATCGTGACACAAAACCATAGGGCTAATTATGACACTAAGACTGTGGAGGAGAGATACCCTGAAGAGATTATTCTGCTGCACATGATATTACCTCTGCTACTTCACTAGCATCCCATCCCAAAATACAGAAAAAGAAAAGAAATACCTATAACTGCAAAATAAGGGGACTTCTATATGTCTCTCCTACAAGTAGTTGCTTAGTTTTTAACTCTCATGTTTGTGAAACTTGCAAGGAGCATCTGAATACAAAATGTCCCATCCACAAAACTGGACTCTCAAATGCAGACAAATCAAACCTGTGGTGGTCACACAATCACCCTCAGGCTATTGTGGCAACACTCACAACAAGATTACAAGTCTGATGTAGTCTTGGCTGCTGCATCAAGACAGGACTGAAATACAACACAGAAACTCAGACCTCAGACATGATCATGCAATGAATTCCTGAATTCACCTGCAGAAAACCAAGTATGTAACAGTAGAGCAGGCCTGAATGGAACTGGTGACTCAGAAGTGGCTCATAAGATCTGCAAGAGCAATATGAGAGTATCTAATAAGAGTCATTTCAGTTGCTCTAACCACATTTCTGTCACTTACTGTAACTAAGCATCAGACTAAGCACCTGAAGAGCAGCAGCTGTCTAATGGTAGATCCCTTAAAAGGGAACGAAAGAACAGAGAGTTTACATCGTTGTCTTGGAAGAGGACCCTCTAGGAGTTAGGAAATAATCCCCTTTGAATAAGTGTGTGTGCCCTCAGAGCTATTTGAGCTTCCCACTAGACAGACAGACCCATACATGAAGGACTTTCACGTGTGTCCACTCCAGAGAGAGAGCTCTGTGTCACTGCAAAAAGTTCAGTGAACTGTAGTAAAATAATGTTTAATACTAGACAGTATTGCAGTAGACATCACATTTAACAAAAACCCTCCATCCTCCCTACTTTCATCTTTTTTTTTAATACAAAGTTTTGGCTCATGGCTTTTTTTAAACATAAACTGATGGATTTTCTAGGGAGTTAGCTGCCAATATATTACTCTATTTCTCTTGAAAACATTCAGCACATTTGAGACCATCAATTTTAGTGAACTTGAAGCTTTGCATGGCTAACTTAAAAGGACACAGGTTTTATTCAGCTTTCCTAGTTGTAATTTGGGCTTATTTTAATAGATACCCACGGAATAAAGACTGTGATTATCCCATAGCGCTTGACTGCTTTATCATGAAGGCTCAGGAAAATGGGAGCATTAAAATATATCTGTCTATACAGGATATGAAATTTATCGCTGTTTTTAACTGTGGATATATTAATGAAAAAATCCATAAAGATTTATGCTCATATTTTTTAAATACCCTTGCAGTCACTTCTTTGTCCAGTATCATTTCCTGTAAACATTGATTTGCACTTTTAACAATAAAGAGTCATTCCATAAACTCATTTGCAAGTATACGGAATTGATCATTTCTGAGGAAAAAAAAAAAAACCAAAACACAAACAACAACACAGATACATCACATCAAAGAGACTTTTAGTTGTCTTATTTATCCATTCACCATTGCAAGGCCATTTTGCCTATACTAAAACCATCAGCTTAATTTTCATTTTTATCTGTAAGAGAGCATATGCTGCAGCTGTAAGCATATTACACACAGAATCTGATGCTGAAAAACTAAGCTAGACTATAAAAAGTTCATAAATAGAACTACTCAGCACTCTTGAGTGAAGATAAACTATCCAAGTTTTTGACTTTGTTTAATCTCATTAGTCACATCAGTTAGGAACAGCTTTCACCATAACCATTTCAAGTAGCCACATTAAAATAAATGTTTAATTAAAGCAACACATACAGAAATGGGTATGTATCAATGATATATGTAAATGTACCTAGATATGAAAATATATATAAACATACATACCCATGAAAGCATGAAAGTGTATGTATGAGAAGTGAAAGCAGTAGTTTTAAATTCTTGAATTGCAAAGCCATAACTGTTTCATTTGCAGAAAAATTTAGTTTCAGTTGCAGATTTTTTAGAAAGGGGGGGGAAAAGCTCCCTGAAAATTTTTCACTCAAAAGCAAAAAAAAACACTTGAAAAAATTGTCAGAGTTCAAAGTCACGTCTTCCAAGGTAAGTGCAACACCAGGGATCATTGCAAAATGCAAGGAATGCTGGCTAACCCTGCAGCAGTACAGACAGATGTGCTTAACTGCATGATCCACGCACAGGCTGTTTCTGCCTGTTTTTTCAACTGACAGCAAACCAGCAGCTGAACCAGAAGGATCCAAAAAAGAAACTTTTGCAGTGGTTACATACCTTTTAAGTTGTACCAAAAATTTCAATGTTAAAATGGCATAGGAAAGCAGTTTATAGCTCTCAACAAGAACTTCACAAGACCAAGGCAGAGAAAGGGTTGCCTGAGATGTGCTGCAGGAGGCTCTTTAGCAGCCTAATAGAATCGAGGTTGGAAACAAGAAGAGAGCTATGGATCCACAGACCATGCTCCAGCCACAAGCTTAATGCCATTCCCAGGTGTTTAGATATGCTTTGCAGAAAAACAAACACATGCACCCTCTATTAGCAATATAGAAATTAAACTGTGTACCTTGGAATAATTTTTCCAAGTGAAGAGGACTGAAAGGAGCTTGATAGTCCCTCAGAGCATTGCAGAGGCAATGTCATGAGAAGTAAACCTTAAAGCTTGAGCATGGATACAAACCTGGCTACCCTAGTCCCCCAGATTTTCCTGTCAGGCATCCACTTTTTATGCATATGTTCCGCTGTTAGACAGGTTTCTGTTTCTCTCTGCAGTTTTCTCTGAAGTGGTGGATTAGCATCTCTGAGTTTTCTCTCTGCTGGATTGCCCCCAGCCTTGTTCTCTCACAGACAACACCACACTAAAAAATTCTCCCTAAAAACCTACACTTTTGTATATCCTCCTGAAGCAGTAATGCTCAAAAACAATGCCCTAATGCTCCTCTTACCCCATAAATGCAGTAATGCTATACAGCAAGCACATAACTCAGTAAACTCCTGCTTCTGCCTTACAACATAACAAGCCAAAACTAAGAGAGATGAAAAAATAACATACCTTGCACAGTCCATGCATTTGCCCTACCTGGGCTCCAGGCTGAGTTTGCTGCAGAGTGACAGCAGACTGTCTGTCGTGGCCTGTGCACTTCCAGACCTCCCCTGTTTCCTGGTGTCCTGGAATCCCCCATCCTGCTAGGATGCTTCTTTCTGCTGCTGCCCAGCCAGCGCCTCTCACCTGTGCTCCTGCTGCCTCCTGAAGCCTGTATGGCACATGCTGGCCACATGTTAGAAGTGCAGTCTTGCCATTCAAAGGCTTGGTTTTTTTTTTTTGCTTTTCCCCTCCCTCCTCTTCTCTCCCACTTCTCCAGCTAATCCTGATCTTCACAATCGGACACACCTTTCCTCTCCTGCAGCTGAAGTGGAGCACGAGCTGCTGTCCTTTCACATGGCTGCTACTCCAGTCAGGCTGCTCCACAGGGAAACAGTCTCCCCCAGGGAGGTGGGAACAGAAAAAGGCACAAACACATTTACAAAAACACACATATATTTAGTCACTTAATCACTCAAAAGCAGCTAAACCTTTAACTGCTAAACCTTCCCTGAGCTGTGGTGGTAAAACCAGACACAGCCCTTGCATAGAGAAATGAGGCTGCTGCAGGGTGGGCCAAATACATCTGCACAAAAGATTGGACATCAAAAGGAAGTGTTTATGTGGGGAGAAAGATACACACTGTAAAAAAACAAACCCAAGTCCAAGAGACTTCAGTGGCAAGTTTTACTACTACATTTCCACCTGAGATCCTGTCCCACCTCACCTGCTCCTGTTCAGAGCAGGAGGCAGAATGCCCAACAGATTATCTGGGCCTGAGGTTTACTGCCCGTCAGGAGCCAGCCAGCTCCTCCCCTTCACTGATGCCACGGGAGGCAGACGGTGGCCACCTGAGTGACACACCCTGACACTTTCCTACAAAAGCTTAAGCTGTGGGTGGGCCAGTGTGCAACTTGCTGGAAACTCCTAAAGCTCCCAGACTATCCCACGTAACTCCTCTAACAGTAACCTGAAATGCCTCAACATGCTAGGGAGGGAAAACAGGACACCCCTTTTCTCCCAAGGTAAAACTCCCCCAGTTGTATTTAACTACTCTTTTTATCCCAGGAGTCCAATTAAAAGCTCTGCAGTGCAGGGAAGGAGGGCAGAAGAGAGACAGGACCAATCCTGGCATCAGAGCTTGCCTTGCCACCTGCTCTGCTTGCTTATCTGGCCTGAAATACTGCATAGGGCTACCTGCCCTGAAAAAGGTTCTCCAAATTCTCTGACTCTTCAAAGAGGTTAAAGGATTGAAACATCTCATTCCCAAATGTTGTTTCCTTTTTTGAAATAATCTGTTCTGAATAAACCACTTTATTAATTTCTTTCCACTTAAAATATACAAATTGGGAATAGATGACATATTGCTAACATGGCAAAAAAATTCACAGTAGCAGACTAAGAGTACCAGTTCTTAAATAACCCTGCCCCCCCAAACTATTAAGTCTATATCAGCATTTTCTTGTCTTGCATACTTCTGGTATGTTTATAGGTATATTTAGCCAAATGGGACGACAGTAATTACTTTCAAGAAATTCTGTTCCAGCTAAGCATATTTGACATTCACACACAGCATAAAATTGAAAGTGCATACGTAGGACTTTTTCAAAGTTTAGGTAAAGCAGAAAAACAGCTTTTAGCTCTTTATTATCTATGTGTGCCCCAATTCAAACTTTTCAGCTTAACCTCTCCTTGTCCAGCTTTCAAATACTGGTGTTCGCTGGTAGACTGGCTAACACATAACCAGATACAAAGAGCATGTTATATTAACAGAGATTTGACATGACTAAATTATTTTACATCCTAGCAATCACTCCATCCTTTCCCCTTTAGCTGCCTCTCCTTGGAGGAGGTATGCTGCCAAGGGTGAACCAGATCTTCCACGGCTGTTATTAATTCATATCAGGATTCAAAAAGAACTGGTATTTATATGAACTTTTAGTAGAAAATAAAAACACGTATACATGAAAGTATTGTGTGCAATGTGTTCTCACGTTGCATCTGCTGACGTGTGAACAATTTCCTTTGGTTTATGTCAAGACTATATATACACATCCAAGGACAGAGTTTTGCACTCAGCCACAGAAAAGATGCACAGCAGACCGTGTCATACAGCAGAAGGGCATAGTCTCACTGCTTAGCTTCCCCTAGCTGCTTTAGGAGGTGAGCCTCCATAAGTTTCTCCCATAAATGAAGAGAGAAGGGTAAACTGGAGTAATCTGTAGTCAAATCAAAAATCTAGTCTGTGAATAATTCTTGATAAGAGCTTCACTCTTATTTCCCATTAAGTAACGATACAGCACAAGGAAACTAGCTACCTAATTTAGCTGGCTAAATTAGTTTCCTGAAATAGGAAGTGTAAACCATGACCCACTGTATCCATTTTGTCATCCAGTCTTATTCCATTTTTTTCTGGATTTAATAAGCACTTAAGAGTTTTTTCTGGAGAGGCAATTCCACAAGTGTGTTGTCTACTTCTGTGGGAAAGAGCAGTACCAGCCTCCACTACCATAGCTTGTCTTGCTCTACACAGGGAATGCATCAAGATCAGGACAGACTGCAAATTGTAGGCAGATGATGGAGATCACACTGGCTCTCTACAGGTCAAGGCAAAAAAAAAATTATTGAGGACAAGGTGTTGCTTCCACCTGTCTCACTGCAGAGAAGTGGGTAGAACACCTGGCAGAACCAGAACACACAAAGCGCTAAAACCCGCAAAGGGTTTCCTTGTCTTCTTACCTAAGGATTTTAAGACTGCTTCCTGTGGAAGGAGAGAGTGTAAATAGCATTTTTGGAAATATCTAAAAGAAAACAACAAGAAAGACTTTTACTCTGCTTACACACAGAAGGATCTGTGTCACTAACAAAAGCCTTGATCTTTAGCTAATCACCTCAGACTGCTTATCTGTCAGATAACTTCAACTTGATTGAGAGCCCTTGCTGTGACTTTTCATGGTTTTTTTCTTTTTTTTTGATCATCTGTTCAGCTATACAAGACCACTGCAAATCACTGCTTTAGACATACCATACCAGGGGGGCTGGGGAGAGTTGGAGCATACTGCATAGGAAACAGATTAATTTACAGCAATAATTTATATTTACACTAGGGACTGTAACATCATTAAAAATCCCCACTGCAGAAAAAGCCGAAGAGAACAATGATTATAAACATCTTTCCTGAAAAAGCTTGATGCAAGGCACAGAAGGCCAGACTCTAGCAGAAAGTATTCAGAGTGGGGAACCTAGATGACTCAAGATGAGGAGTTATTAGTTGTCCCAGCAGTACACTATAAAATTTTAAGTAATTATTAATTTAATTTTTTGAAAATACATACTGGTGGCTGGTGATATTTGCAAGTTGCTGAAGAAGAGACTGGTGAGACTGGCTTGCTGCATTCTACAGCCTACAAAGCAAGAAGCCTTTAAGCTTAACACCTTCTCTTCACGTCAATAACTGTGATATTACAGCTAAATAAATCCTAAAAGCTTTAATTTTTACTGTGGAAGTGGAGAATGAAAGATCAGACTTCACAGCAGCGTGAAGTTCACCCAGTCCTCTCTATTTAACTAAGTTTTCATGTCTGATAAGGAGAACTCTGTTCAGAAAACAGCTTTGTTGCAAGTGCTGACAAATGGATAACACAGGGTTTGCTATAGACCTTGACAAAAATAATTGAGAACATCAATCACAATCTATTTGGAAAACCTCACTGTGTATTAGATGCAAGTTATGAATGTCTCTTTCTAACTCAAACATTCAGTCAACAGGGGTGAAGACTGAGTTGCAGAGTGCCAGCTGCCTGAAATATATAACCTAACATCATCATTCACCAAATGGGTCCTGTCCCAAGAGCCTTGGCACCACAGGTCTCACCTTTGCCTGAAAGTGTGCATGCTCAGAGACACACAGGGGCTTTGAATTCCACAGCAGAGTTTCCTTGTACAAGACACAGAAGTACAAGTTAAGCCTCTACAGAGAGACCTCTGCTCTGCAAGCAAAGCAGGCTGAATAAAGCCTTCCCACTGTGCAGAGTAGAACAAATCCTCTCCTCAGCGCTGCAACTTTTACCAGTTTCCTGTCTTGCACAGATTCCAGACAGACCACGACAAGCTCCAGAGTCTCTGTTGCCTCCAAAGGCCCAGAAGGCTCAGGTATGCCTGCCCCACCTTGGCAGATGCTGACATTGGCATGTAGGGTAACCTTGCTCCTCTGCAAGAGGAACATACTCTGAATGCAGTGGGCTCCATTAGGTACCACCCAGGTTTGTCAGAATAAAATGAACAATTTGATACATAGCAAATGGAGAAGCCTAGTTTTCATTGTCACTGGGTAATGTAGTCTTACTGAAAAATTCATAGAAATTTGAATGATTATTCTTCTTTTCTGAACTCACTCCTGACTTCAACACAGACTCCTAATGTTTTTACTTATGTTACAAAACACATACTTCTGTCCTGTTATTTCATCGTTTAGCCCTTAATAACTGAGTCATAAGCAGTTTTCATTGTTAAAAAAAAATCAAAGGATTGTTTTCTAGTTCTTGGTATAGGATTATGAGCAAAAGAACAGGTACAAAAATAGCTGCTTTCAATTTAACAAACTCTCATTTGTTATTACTGAATTTCACTTGTTGAATTGAATGGCAAGCATAGGGTTTTACTGCATTTTATGAGGTTGCCCATTAAGGTACATTTCTGCAGCTTCTTGAGCTTGAGCTTAGCTTAAGGATCCCAATGGCCTGTGTACAGCTTGAGAATTCCTGCTTTATAGGAATAAAGCATGCAGACAGAGAACCTGAGCCTTGTTTCCTTCCAAAGAGCCTCTGAAAACACTACTACATATCCAGCTCCTCTTAAAACACTGAACTCACCTTGCTTTGAGAGACATCATTACATCTTATGGTTATCTTATACTTTATGAACTGCAGAAATCTGTGAAGACTCAGGCAATGTAACGGCACATGCCCTTGAATTTTTATTAGTCTATACAGAATCAGATTTTATAGAGAGCAGTACTTGTTCAGCTGAAACCAAACACTTTATTGTCACAATACCACTTTGTTTTTACAGACACTGCAGTATTTTCCAAAACCCACATTTCAATTTGGTTTTAAAAAACTCCTTTGTCTTTGTCTGTGTGTCAAGTGAAAGGCAAATTAAGCCAAACACTACCATAATTCATTATCTACTAGAACATTTGGTGATAAGAATTTCCCAAGAAGAACATTCTCAGAGAAGTAAAAAGCTGAGCTGAGAACAAGAGTGAGCTCACCTGCAAACTTTGCTTCAAAGAGATCTTACTGAAGCACCCAGCACTCCAAAGGCAATGTCCCTGCCATCTAACCCACTGGCAATCCCCTAATCACCAGGTTGTTCTTGGTCAAAATTTCTTTATTTTTGGGAGGTAGATACAGCTTTTTAATCTTCCAAGTGTGACAGTGCTGCCTATCTCAGTGTGTGGTTGAGGTGGCTGTAGGTTGTGACTGGAGATCTGGGGATGAAGAGGGAGAAGGCAAGGCCTGAACAATGCTGTTGTAGAAACTTCAGCAAAGGTTTTTGAGACCATAGGTATGACTTCATGACTGCTTAATTTAATTCCCTTATTGAGGGAGGGGGAAGCAGTAAGAGACCTAAATTAAGCTTATGTGCTTTTTTTTAAGCTTTATAAAACCCTCAACCCAATTCTTGGAAAAGCAATCACACAATGCCTTTTTGTGCAGTCACAGCAAGAGCGATACTCTCTCAAATTACAGTTCTCCAGGCATCCATTTCTGTTAGAATGTTCACAAGTTTGTTGACCAAGCTGGTAGTGACTGGCTAAGAAGATAAATAATAAAAAATGGTAAATAGTAAAGCATCAGCTGTATGTTGCATGCATCTACTCTTTATTAGTTGTTTCCCTTCCTTCACCTTTGGCATTATACTGGTAGTTAATAGCCCAAAGCCAGCTGAATAACTCAAACACTGTTTGAATCCAGCTGTATCTTTCACTAGTACAAGCACCTATTTCTGCTTGATTTGAACAGGAACACCTGTGACAGTGACATGGAGTAGAATAGCTAAATTGGAATGGTCCTAGGCCATTCATTTAGTCCAATGATACTTACAGTGTCATCCAGAACTTGTGGAACAGAGAGATTTTAGGTTTCATTCTATAGAGCAACATACAAAATGGTCAAATAATTTTGGAGGCAGATATTACAAGTTTAGGAAATAACAGAAAATAATTGGTCAGAACTGCTTGTAGCTCCTGAACTCAGATCCCTTACATGCATTCAAGATGAGATGTAAATTCCTGAAGATTGATTCCGCATCCTTGAGAGAGATAGATGGGGAACATGTTGAAGAAATACAGGAAAGCTGTATGATTTTCTCTTGCTTCAGGCTAATAATTTCTGTCTCTAGGAAAAAGATTTATATGTACTGTTTTTTCCTTCTACCTCCCTGCATGGTATTAGACAAATGAGATAAGCCCACCATTTCACAAAGACCTACTCTACTTTCTCATTATACAAGTGTCTGACTTAAGTTCATTACTCAAATTTGCAATGCTGCTAAGCACTCCAA
This sequence comes from Leptocoma aspasia, assembly GCA_013399835.1. Lineage (NCBI taxonomy): Eukaryota > Metazoa > Chordata > Aves > Passeriformes > Nectariniidae > Leptocoma > Leptocoma aspasia. Next base: position 68,601 of record VXAX01000633.1, on the reverse strand, counting down.
GATATAAAGCACAGTCATCTAAAATTTCAAAGTTATTCAGTCCGGTATCACACTAACTACTTTGAAGTGCAAGTCATCTCAAGTTAATTGACTCAACTGAATAGATACTTTAATCTCAGTGACTTTCAGCCCTGACATTCCTCAATTTTAAGAAGATAAGCCTCAAAAAACATTCAGGTGCTGGGATGAGATCCTGCATCCTGCACCCATATGACAATGATTCACTGCTTCAGCACAGGCTAGAAAATAAGGCAAGGGGCCACATACTGATGTACAGAGAGAATCCCCAATGCTGAACAACTGCATATGCAGGCAGAGTTGTCTCTTCTACAGGCTGAGTGAAACAGCATTCTGATGAAATCATAATTCATAATGGATGTGTGTGTCAAAATGATAGAATCACAGAATGGTTTGGGTTAGAAGGGACTTTAAAGATCATCTAGCTCCAATGTCCCTGTCACAGGCAGGGACACCTTCCATTAGACCAGGTAGCTCATAGCTACATCCAGTCTGGCCTTGAACACTTCCACAGATGAGGCAACCACAACTTCTCTGAGCACCCCATGCCTCACCACTCTCAAAGTGAAGAATTTCTTCCTAACATCCAATCTAAGTCCACCTTCTTCCAGTTTAATGTCATTACCCCTTGTCCTACCACTCACTACATGCCCCCATAAAAAGCCCCTCTTCAGCTTTCCTGAAGGCTCTCTTTAGGTGCTGAAAGGCTGCAATGAGGTCTCCCCAGAGCCTTCTCTCCTCCAGGCTGAACAACCCCAGCTCTCTGAGCCTGTCTTCATAGGAGAGGTGCTCAAGTCCTCTGATCATCTTCATGGCCCTCCTTTGGACCTGTTCCAACAGGTCCAGGTCCTTCTTATGCTGAGGCCCCAGAGCTGAGCACCATACTCCAAGTACTTCGTGTATGCTAGTGAAACAGTTACACTTACCCATCTGAATCACAGCTTTCTCTAAACTGTGAATGTTTGACTTCACAGACCTAATATGTTACTTTTACACACCAGTGTAAATGGACTGTGACTTAAGGACCCAAGCCTTGGCAAGACTCATGGGGTTTTAAGAAGGAAATCACAAAGAAAATTCTCAATATTTTTCATTAAACAATTAAGCCCATCCATAATCTAGCAGACATTCTTATGGCCACTGTCATGTACATCACCAAAAATGCTTCTTCATGGATATACTTGTAAATAATTTGACCTAGAAAAGTATCTTACTACAGCTAAGAGTGTTTTAAAATCCAGACTATACAACTGTGTAGTCAGAAAAACCTCCCAAATCTAATGTATTATACAGGAGCTTAATTCCAGGGCTATAGACCCAGACACAGATATTTAGTTTGATTTTTAAATAAACTCATTCTGCTGCTCTTTTTTTTGGATGCAGCAATAAATCACATAATGGTACTTCAAGGGTCAGTGCTGCAATGTGTACACAATAAAAGCAATTTATTATAGTTTTGTTTCACAGGTGTCTATAGAGCAGTGTATTCAGCAAAAAGGAAAAAAAAGCTGTGAAGCAGCACATTGTTCATCAGGATGACACATCACGGTAATTATTTCTGTTCTTCTGGGAATATAGGTTCTGCTACAAGGCACTTTTTGTTACAGCAGCAGTGCTTCAGAAAAGTAAATAATAATAATGCATATATAAAAGATCAGCAAATTAGAAGATTCTCAACCTGAATTTCAACAATTTTATTTCAAAATGCAAAAAGTAAAATATATGCTTTCACTGTAAAGAAGCATGTAACTGATTTTAATATGTTTCTTATGAGGTCTCAGGCCCTGTCTGAGTATTTTGACAAACACTAATGTATTCCACTTTTCCTGAGTGAATATCCCAGCAGGGTGTTTGAGAAAGCATGCAAGTTTGGCTTTGTTTAGCAGGACCTCAGCTTTGTGCAGTACTTTCTGACTCAGCACTAAAGGCCAATTTTACATCAAAGTTCTATGCTGCAATCTTACCTTCTAAAAACTCTTAGCACAACAAATCTGTCAATACTTTCTGCCTAGCTACATTCTTTGGAGAAATGGCCAGCTGCTCCCATCCTGTAAGGTTTTTCTTCCATCTGGAACAAAATACTTCTCACAAAATGCCATAATAGCATTGCTTTAGACATCAGTACCCCTCCCCCAAGTAGAAAGCAATCCACTGCTGGCATTCCCACCAGGTGACACACCTGAAAGTTCATTTCTCAGTTAATGCGGATTGCTGGCTAGCTAGATCTGAACTGTAAGCAGATCTCACCCTCAGATATTTTAATGTTTTATTTTTTATTAAAATGTTTGAAAGGTGTAAGTGTTGAACTTATTTACATTTCAGACAATTTATATTTCAACACTTTTAGTAAGGAAGTGATCTTCAATCTTGGCTCTTAAAAAAAGAAAATAATGAAAAGGAGGTTTTCAAGAATGTATTTGCATGAAATGAAAGGATCTTATAGCATTAAATGTCTCTTGCCTTACTTATTTCATGCCAAGTCTAGATTTTGCTAGTTAAAAGTTTTATTTGCATCAAATTCAAAAATTTTGCCTGCGCATTTCTAGAGAAGTTAAGGGGTTTACATCGTCAGAGTAGTCTCTATAAAATTAACAGACACCAGATGACCCTTTAGAATTCACTCACCTAACAAACATATTTTAGTTTTCCTGTAGGGAAAAAGAAAAGGAGCTGCATAGCTTGATGTTCAAAGTTATGGGTGCTTCAAGTTTTAGAAGGAAAACTACCCTGAAATTTACCAGATACAGATAGATATGATTAAGATATATAAAATAGGGTTAGGATACTTACCTGAGAAAATCTTGGGCTGCCTTTGAATTTTATTGGCCAGCTGTAACAGCATCTCTAAAAAAAAAAAAGCTGCAACTAACACCTATGCAAAGGTTGGTCCTGTAGGAACAAGGATGGTAGATGCCACTTGCATGTACTTACTAGACACAGCTGAAGTGAAAGAGTAAATCTATGTGATTAGGCACCAGCACCAGACTGGCAGGAACTGAGGACACTTTGAAACAGGCAGACAAAGGCAGGCATTAAAAGAGTTTAAAAAAAATCGAATAGGAAAGGGAAAAAAAAAGTTAATTAGGTGGGTCCAGTGAGAACACCCAGCTTTCCACTCAACAAAAGGAATTAAATTTCTGTCATAAATGGCAACAGACATAGAGATAGGTCTTAAGTTTGTTGACAAGATAAGCAGGGAAAATATGGCACACAGGTGCTTTATGTTTCAAGTAGAGCTGCAAACACAACTTTCTGGTATATCTGAAACTACTTAGGCTCATTCCTAGATGAGCCTAGGAAAGAGTAGGATGCCCCTTCTACACAATTAGTCACACTGACACCAGGGTCAGAGTAAAAATATCTTGAACTCCAAACAAAGCAATGGATTAGACTCAGCTATTTATGCCAGAAATGGAATCTACTATTTATGTGGTGGTAGAGAGAAAACATGAGCCTTCTGAAATGCATTGTCTTTCCTTCCCTGCAAAAAGATGTCAGGAGAAAAAACATGTGCACATAAAAAGGTGCAGTGTATGTTTATTTTAAATAAGTACTCATACAGAGGACATCAATATCACATGGAGAATTCAAATTCTTGCTCCAAATTGTCTTTCCCTTACAAAAGGTAATATAAACTGAAGATTAGACTTGCTATTTGGCAACAAGCATTGCAAAAATAGTATGTATTTCTATTAGGAGGTACTTTGTTACACCTTACTCTTGGCTCACCTCATGTTACATGGCTGTGCAGTGGGCAACTACACTTTTCAGAGAAGTTGGATCACACTCAAATACACTATTTTTATAATAAAACCAAACCAAGTCTACCCATGTGTAACTTTAGATTAGCTGATTAAGGTTTCAACTGTAACAGTTTATGTATTTTTATTTCATTTTGAATTTTAAAATTCAGTCTATTACATGACATCATATACCACAAAGATGAAGCCATTTGCTTCATTTTCTCTGTAGCTCAGAAAGGTAGATGTTGAAGTTGCCTTACACTGAGATCCAGGAGCCTCAGTGTTTAAATTGATGCTAAAAACCTTGTAAATGGTTTAAGAGATGCTGTGGGTTGATCCCACTCAGCAGCCAAGTGCCTTTGCAGCTGCTCACTCCCCTTATTTCTCCTCCACCCCCAGCAAGGTAAGGAGAGAGGAGCAGCAAAAGCAAACTCACTGGCTGGGATAAAGAGTTTAATGAATGAAGAAAAGATATGAAAAGTAAACCACCAAGTGATGCAAAGGCAATCCTTCACTACTCCCACAGACAGACTGATGCCCAGCCAGCTGGCAAACAGCCACCTTAGAAGCCACACAACCTGCAAGCCCTTCTTTCTTTACCTCTTCCTTCTTTTTATTGTTGAGGTGATGCTTTATGGTATGGAATAGCCCTTTGGCCAGTTCCCAGCCATGTCACTCCCAATCTCCTGCCTACTCACTGTGAGGGCAGAGCAGGAAAAAGAAAGACTTGACCCTGGAAAGGGTTGTTCAGCAACAGCCCCAGCAACAGCATGTTATCAACACTGGTTTAGATTTTAAATCTAAGACACAGCCCCATATGGAATGCTATGAAGAAAGTTAACTCCATCTCTTCCAGACCCATTACAGAAAGAAAACCCCAAGAAGTCAGCTATTAATCTGCATGAGATATATCACATGTAACTCACCATTTGGAAGCCCAAAAATCAAAAGCAAGTCATCTACTGTAAAATGCTTTCAGCATATGAAACCATGTGCCAGATTTATCAAACCTGACAGCAATCCACTATAGTCAATACTGTAGCAGTGGCTTTGACCAGTGTACATATAAAACAAGCAAGCCCAAGGCCTTCCCCAAACATACAACTTTGTATGGGATCTTGTGGGGCTTGTGTCCACATTGTCAAAACAGATCTGTTTTCCTCCTGCAGTTTGGATACTGGCATCTACTGCTTACTCCCAGCAGGTTGTGAGCAGTATTGTACAGTAGATATGCATAAATAAAATAATAAATTAAATAAAATAAGCTAACAAAGTGCTCAGAAAACAGCTCTATGACTCTGCCACATCGCATGGGAACTCAGTTTACAATGTTTGCTTACTCTAGTTACAGGGAAAAAAAAACCAAAATAAAACCCCTTAACAACAGAAACTACATATTCCATGGAACTCTTCTCCTTTTAGAAAGACTTCCCTGTTCCACTATCTAGGAGCTTTTACGGCAGTGACGTCCACTCCTGCCCATAAATAGACTGGGAATGGAGGGTGGAAGTGATGGTCTGTGGAAACCATCAGTGTCTTCAAAGACCTTCAGAGCTCCTCAGGGTCTGTAGGGAAAACTGCTCATTAACCCCAAAATAACCCAAACAGCACTACTCCCAAAGACAGTAGTTTTCAATCTACCATGAAGCTCACTTCTCAAGGGTAAAGGTGTTGAGCACCACAGATGTTTAACCCACTGAAAGACTTCAGGAGCTGGGTGTAAACAGTGCACAGCTTTCTGGCACTTTAAGATGTTTAAAGGCAAATGCAGACTATATTTCTCTTTGGGAAACTACTTCTTACCTCCAGAGAGTGATAGAGGAGAGCCAGGAAAGAAGTCTCCATAAATAAAACAAGAAAGACCACTGCAGACTAGAGTGCCAACAAAAATTAACCTGTAGCACTGGTGTGTGCTACACACTGGCTGGTGTGGGACTCCAGCCCAGGGGAAAGTATCTTCCCTGGAATTCAGGAGCATCTCTCCATGCAGCAAGAGCTTTCTAGGAAAGCTAGTCAGATTTGAACATGGACCAAGCAAGGTTATCTGCCCTGGGTTATAAAGGTAGTATTGCTCACTGAAGAGTTCTGTTCTGAATTTGAGAGGCTAAGGCACAACGAAGGTGAGCAATCAAGGCCATAATTATCTATGTCCAATTTAAAATAAACCAAGCTCCAATTCCAAGTGAGCTGAATCCACTTTAAGGCATGTGAGGGGGCACAATGAACACTGATATCAGCATCTGTCAAATCTAAATAGGACTACAAAATTCTTCTCTTTCCAAAACACGTGGCCTAGATTTGGGTTCCAGGATACCAGTGAACAAAACCCACAGTTTTGTTTGAGGTATTAGAAATTTTACAGCTTGTGCACAGCTCTTTGCTTGCCACACACCTCAATGCAGATGTGCCAGAACCACCAGAGTTCTGCTGCAAAAGCATCAGCCTTAATTTCCCTTTCCTCTCCCACACTTTTTTGCAGCAGATCACGGATATTTGCCGTTCCACAGTGCTACACAGCAAGTAAGCTCACTTCTAAACATGTCCAAATAGATATTTCTAAACCGCAAAATAAACACCATTCTTATAGTAAGTTAGGCAGCAAAAGGCAGGTTATACCTAATATTTCATATTAAATGTAGTGTTATTTAACTTTTTTTCCTTGTCCGCAGTATAGCAGTTACAAGAGGCCCTTTTGAACAAAACAGACTTCCACAGAAAGTAACAAATTAGTTTACTTTCTGGGCTTTTTAGTCCCTGTCATAACAAAATAGTGATCATCTTGCCTGCTCTTCGCAGGAGGAACTTTTGACACACCAGCTGTTCCTTTGTTATATGCCTGCTCCTTTGGGAGTGGCTTCTTGGCTGCTGGGGCCAAGTTTTTGTTTGTTTGCAAGTTTTTGGTTGAATGCTGACCTTTTGTGGAAGGCTGTGCTGGCTTTTTGGTCACTGCTGCTTTGGCTGAAGTTTGAGGAAGGCGTACAACAGACAAAGGTGTGCGTTCAGCAGGTTTGGATAAAGAGGGTCCAACCTGAGGGGGATTACTGGCATTTGGCTGCTTGCTGCCAGCTGATGACACATTTTTGCTTGTAGGTAACAACGGAGGTGGTGACTTTGATGCTTTGCTAACTGCAAGGGAAGGTGCAGAAGCAGAAAGTTTTAGCTCAGAAGCAGTTTTCAAGTTCCTTGCTAGGTGAGAAGTGGTTTGTGGAGCTTTCTGAGGATGCTGAGACCCAGCACCTGAGATCTGAATATCATTTTCAGGAGGTTTTGCAAGGAGTTGCTGAGAATGTGCAAACCTGGCAACAGCGCGCAGATTTGTAACCGGCAGCCGAGCAGCCCTGGGAGCGGCCGAATTCGCCTTGGTTTTAGTGGCAGATGCAGGTTTGCATTTAGCAGGGACACACTTCTGTTTTGAAGTGGTTGTTCCAGCTGTCCCAGACAAGAGAGTTGGTTGTTTTTTAGAGGGTGAAAGGGCAGGATGGAGTGCTGGTGCTGGGGAGCCCCGAGGCAGGGCAAATTTCACCTTGGTAGCATCGGGGGACCGAATGCGTTTGCGCAACGTTTCAGAGGGAACAAGAGCTGTTCTTGTTCCTGCACGTGAGGAACTTTTGCTTCCAGGCTGTGAAGGAGTAGAAGCTGGTGAGTTGCATGCAGGAGACTCCAGTTTCTTTGAGGTGCCAGCTAATGGTTTGAAAGGAGACTGCACACCTGTTGCTGAGGACCCTTGTAATTTGGACCTGACTGTTGATGACTTGGCAGTGGAAGATGGGGTCACTGGCACTCTTGGTGATGCCAGGGCAGGGCACTGAGGACGTTTAGATAAAGCCTTCTTGGCACTGGCCCCAAGACCTAAAACAGGAGGTTTTGATGGCTGCTTTTGAAACATATTGACAGCTGACATTGGATTCATAAGAGGAGGCTCCTGATTTCTAGCTGACAAACTGGGGACACTGTCACTGGTGACCCCTTTCTGAAATGCGAGGATCTTTTGTTCCAGAGTTGCAAACTGAAGCACTCGGCACGGGTCATATTTCAGCAGAAAACCTTGAAGAGTGTCCCAGCCTCCACCAACACGTACCATCACATGCTTGCCATGTAGCATCTGAGAATGGGGAAGAGGGGGTGGGAGCAGAAGAACAAGAGAAATTTTTATCTTGTTTTATTTTTCTTCATCCTACATTACCACCTATTGAAATTGACTAAAAATAGCACTTCCTTTCTTACAGAGAAACATTTTAAAACAGAGAAATTATGTGATAAAGGCTTTTGCTTCCCAATTATTTTATTAGATAGCTTCTCCTGCAGAGATAGTAATTCTGTGTCAGGAAATAATGGAAACATTACAGAAGACATTTTAACCATTATGTAAGAACCTTTGTTTAGTATACGAGTTCTTAGCATGGGTTTAATTTAAATTATGTATGTCCTTGTAACACAAACTCTTATGACTGCTGATGAGAGTACTCAACTACGCCGCAAATTATAAACCCCAAGAATCCAGGTTTTGAACAAGCAACAGATTCAGGATGTTCTATGGCATTATCCTTATTTATGTTGCAAGTCATTGCTGAAATTTTAGAGACACCACAGAGAAACATTATCTTAGTTTAGTGTGGTTGTAAAATCAATGTTTGTGGATCAAAGATCTAAAGAATGGAGTAATTACACCTATTTAGAATAAGGGATTGAATGTCAAGTTGTCCCAACATAAATAATTCTGTAATTATAAAACAACTCTATAAAAATTTCACTTAAATGCATTTCTCTACCCAAAATAAATATAAATGGAATTCTAAAAAACTACTTACTCGTATGAAGAGTATTTTATCTCCCAGCCTATAACGTCCCTCTGATAAGTATTCAATTGAAAATCGATGAGAACAACTGCAGGGAGGATCTTCTGCAATATGTTTTACCTAGTTATTAAATTGAAAGCATTTGTTAGTATTTTGACAGAAGCACGAGTTTAACCATCTATTGAGTTAATCTTCTGTTAAGAAGGAAGACCCAAGAAGGAAACTACTGAAAAAGGGGAATGGAAGTCCCCAAATAAAGGCTCCGTTAGAGAAGATCTGCCTCTAAGAGCCACTTAGAAATGCGACAAATTGGAAGGGTGAGACTATTGCCAAGGAGAAGAAATAATGAGTTTTCAGAGAAAGTAAGGATCTGGTGGCTGACATTCCCAAAGAAACAGAATTTTTACACTGCAACACAGAGGACCCTTGAAACAAATGACTTTTTAAGCAGAATAGGAAAATTGTTCATCATTTCCTCTGGACCAGTTCACAAGCGGTACAAATAATTTCCTTTCCTGCAAACATATTCATTTCCAATTGGTACAGCTACTGAGGTTTGATTTAAAATCTTCTTTCAAAAGACTTTCATCAAAGCCTACTTTAACATCAGATGAAGTTTTATGAAAAGATCAAATTGAAGACAAACATTCATTGAAGTCATAGAATATTGACACACCAGAAAAGTTGAGCGAGAGCATTTCTTATACTCAAAGAAGCAAGGAAAAGGAAGAGGGGAAAAGAAATCAACATAGGTTATATGCACTCCAAAACATATAGAACAGCATTTTATTTACATTTTCAAAACAAAACAAATTGATAAAAAGAGGTGCATACCCTTCTGTTTTCTGTTTGAGGAGGCTCACACGTGTTAGATGAAAACCAGCCTGTCCTTACTGAGACAGATCATACAAGTACAAAACTAAGAGTTTAATTTAAAGCCCATATCACACTAAGCAAGTAGCACTTACTGCCTCATGTAGCTCCCCATGGTGACAACATGACTTTGGTGTGCTAAGAGGTGATGGTGGCCCAGAGGTCATCAGCAGGGTTTCTTCTAGCTCAATTTCCTTCTCTAGTTTCACAAGTACAGGAGGTTCAACTCCATACCTCAAATACCAAAGCAGTGTGTTTAATTACTAATTTACTAAAGAAAACAAAAAGAAACTGATGGCAATAAACTCGACAAGTTATAAGTGGCTTGACAGACAGGGACATCTGAATCAGTCAGAGGAGTAATTGCCTTGATAATACAAAGAGAAGGAGCTTCTCTGAGTTTCTAGCAGAAGCCCTTCCTAAGGTAGCCTTGGTGTTACCAGAGGATGCAGTAAAAATACTGCCAAAACTACACAGTTGAGGTCACATCCAATTTAGACAAACTATCTTAAAGCTTCCAACTCTGCACTAGAAATAAATTAAGTCTACATTCATATAATTAAGAGATACCTTCCAAAAAGCTGAAAAATTTAAACCCTTAAAATCATATTTAATGGTGAGTCAGTTCTTCCAAGAGGTACACATTATCTATAAGCTGAATGTATAACTTAAGCACACAGCTATAGAAACCAGCATGGAACAGCACCTCTCCATGGAAAGAGTCTGATAAATATCTGGAAAATTATTCATATTGTATGATGGTCCTAGAAAAGCTACTCATTACTTTTTGCACAGAATTAACATCCACTGCATTGCACTTAACAGCTGCAAATAATGCCCTAACTTTGTCTTAGCTTTTACTTAGTAGGATGAGTCCCCCAATTTCTTATTAGGAGCATGTGTGGATCACATACCCGGATACAATGCGCCCAATTTCCAGCAGACAAAGATACACTTGTCTTGGGTCCTTGTGCAACACTAAAAGGGAAGAGAATAAAGAGGAGTTATAGTTCATATTTATTGCAGGAGGCCTATGCAATTAGGTACAGCCAAGAGAAGGGAAGATGAGGTATCCATGTCTATAAATTTCCGATCATCCTACCCAGAGGCAAGCTACATTATCATTGATAAAGCACTACATGCTTTACAACTCTAATTTTCTATTCCGTAAAGCCTTTAAACCCATCCTGGCACTCACGAAACCACTCTTCTCTTCCTCCTAAAAAAAAATATGTTTTTCGATCTTCCTTCTTGATGAGAGAGACTTGAATGCTTCTCTACTCCCAAATGCAATATCACAGTCTTAAAGATGAAAAGCACTTAACAACTACAAAAAGGAAAATACACCCATCTGTTCATGCTCATGCCTACAGACACAGCTGGGTTCATGCCCTCTGGAGGTTACCATCCACAGGAGGATACACTGCAAGGGCCCCAGCTGACGAGTGGATGGCTACACAGCCAGTCAGCCTGAGTGGTTTCAAACCTTGGCTGGCAAAGAACAATCTGGGTGACTGTTACCAGTTCAGTAAGCAACAGATCTTTTTTCTTATCACTACTTCAAAAGTTCCATCTCTCTATTTACGGACGAACTCAAACATCTTTCTGATGTTCAATTTGATATTTAAAATGCCTTTCCTTTAAATGTGTTTCCTAAAGTATAATCCAAGTATGAAGTCAGATTTTCTTGTTTACATCATCTACTCCAGTTTCTAAGTCTGTTTTTTAAAAGATCTGATTATGAAGGGTAAATCTAGAATAGAAAGTTGCCACAGCCATAATCTAAAAAGCTACTTTTAGAGGCCAATTAATCTCCTTGTAGTGTATGAATATGTGTGTGCATATGTGTGTGTTTATTTGCCAGCTGTAACAGAAGTGTTTTAATTTGCTTGAATACAAAAGGGAAAAATTCAACTATATCCCTAGCAAAGATCAAGACATTTGTTTAGGCTTGATGTCAAAGGGTACCCCCACGATGCCTGCTCTTCCTTTCTGCTGTCTCAGGAACCTTTGTATTTATTTCCTTCCCAGTCTACGTTTTTCAGGAGGTGCTGCTATATGTACCTGATGGGACAAAGACAATTGTCAGTTGACAACTTATCCTTCCCCTATTTCATTCATGAAGAGTGGCTTTAAAGTCTGATGGAAAACATCAGTGGAAAGAATGTTTGATCTAGGAGGCTGCAAGTCTGCTCATTTCAACTGCCAAAAAGGCTCACAGAAGATACTTATGCCACAAAGAAAGCTTGTGTCAAGAGTTACAGACTTCAAAACACTTCTTTGCTATGAGTGAAAGCCACAGCACTAGGAAATCATGTCTGCTTATCTCGGGGAAGCTAAACAGGTTCTAGTTACCTGTCCACTTACAGGAACTAACATGTTTAAGCAATACAATTCATACAAGGAACTAAAAAAAAAAATTAAAATATTCTTGTAACTCAGTTCTACTCATCTCTATTTCCTGGCACTGAAAAAAGATACACTCACTAGTTAATCAAAATGAGACAGATGCAAATGATGGAGTTTTCTCAACTGTTTTAAAAGATGATTTATCCAGTAGAAATGCATGGGCAGTCCAGCCAGCATGTAAATAGCATTTAATGGAACAAAGACTTGAAAATACAGTAAATATTATGACAAATTAATATGATTACTGAAAACAAATATACTTCTCAGTTTTTTGCTAGTGTGCTGACAGGCAGATATTTTGGTTACTAAAAAAAAAAGCCTAGCAACAGAATTTGGCTTGCCATAGAAAGTTTTATATTAATTAATTTTCACTGACGTAATAGTTGGTAGAAGAGCATTTCCTTATTTATTATGTGATGAAAGTACAATCCTCTTTAACTAGCAGTCAAAAAAATTTTATTCCATTGTATCAGTCTAGAAGATGCTATACAGCACCAGTTGTGCACTGGGGCAGGCATACTCATAGTTGGTAATTTTTTTTTTTGTAACTATCTTATTAAATAGGAAAATACAAATGGTTTAGAGTAATGTTAAGTGGGTCCTGAAATAAATGTTTATTACCAACAAGCTGTTGCCATTTCAGACACAACACCCTGATGTTGTTACCAAATTTAACCATCACGAATGTATTATTCTGAGGGATTTTTGCAACAAGAATGAGCTCTAATGCCAAATAAAGGATCTTATTGTGACTTGACTCCATGGCCCTGTGGTCTTCCCACACACAGAAAGTGAAACCACACTTTTCTTCTGTTTCTCAATGGTTCTTTTTACTGAAGAAAAACACGATATTTTGTTGCACAGCTCTCAGTCCCTACTTCATCCCACACAGTAACTTTCAGAAGTTTGGAAAAGCATCATGCAAGTTATATTAGACATTGAAATGATTTTTCAAGCTTCTACTTGGATACCACCTTAAAATAAATAAAAGCTTGCACGAGACATGCAGAGTCAGGAGAAAAAGTTCAAAAGTCTATAGCAAGGCATCTCCCTGACCAGGTAGTTATTCACATAGAGATCAAAGCAAATCCTACAAAAAGAGAGAGTTACCTAAGCCTTCAGATTCAAAGAGGTATGTCTCATCAACTCCAATATCTCTACACCAGTTAAGAAAGTTGGCTGTATTATCTCTGGCAAAAAAAGATCCTGATGGAGCATCCTTCTTACATGGAACTTTTCTCATAGGAAAATTCTGGCAAGGGAAGAAAACAAAAAGTACATTGTACACATCAACATTGCCAACAGATTTCAAAGCATATTTGCAAAGGAAAATACACCCTAAATTCAGAGTACAGAAACAGTTATAACTATTTTGTGTTCACCTCACCATGTATTCCATGAAAAAAGCTACACTAGTATAGAAGAATTCCACCTTATCATTGTGAATAGTCACTGAGCGAACAGTCCTTAGTTCTGCAGCCTTTGTACTCCGAAGTAACACCGACTTGCTTGAGATTCACATTTCAGCTAAGCATTGCTTCTCAATGGAAACACTGAAGCCCATCTCCAGGTGTGGATACTTCTATGGCTGACCTGTACACGGGAGTTCAGCCACCACTTTCTGCCACAAAACATACTACCAGGTGCCAATGGATGTCTTATCAACAACCCACACTGATGTCAGGGGAACAAACTCCAGACTTGGATTAGATCTTCTCTGGCAAGACTTCTCTGAAATCAAACTAAAAATGTAGTAAGGACCTTAGGATGTCATTAACAAAGCAATCAATATGTTGGATAAATTTATCCATCTGTAAAGCCACTCTGTTGTTAATTAGTCTCTGGATACACAGCATACAAAACACTTCTTTGGAAAGCCTCACTCACCTGCTTTCCCTGTAATTACTACTTAAAATTTCGGACTTTATATATGTATTTAGAAAATCATTATACAACTCACCCTTAAGTTATTTGTGCTACAACATTTTTTAACTGTGTTTTGAAGAACACCAATCAATTGGCAAAGCAGTACCCCGTTATCAAGTTCTTCTAGCAGTTGTTCTGCTTTGACTTCCATTCCTTTAAGAAAAAGAAGGTCAATATTACAGTTACTCCACAGAAGGTAAAGAGGTTTCCTATGAACTTAGAGGCAACTCAGACAGCATTCCCATGTCAAAGACTGAAAAATAGAAGAAATATATAAGTAAAATAAAATCAAATATTAGTTTAATTAGATTTTAGTTAGACTAACAAGATTCAGAAATATAAATTAGAATTATTAATTGTGCAACCCTTAAGAGGTGGCAGCTAATAAAACTGAAATCAAAGCATGCATTTTAATGCAATTCTCCCAGCCATTCAAACTCAAATACACCAGATCTTAATAGTACTATAGATGTTACATGTCAGCACTGGCTAGAACATTGGAAGTGCTTTGAAATTCATCAGAGAGTGATTTATTTTTAAGCTCACCCAGCAAGCCAGACAGCCAAATTGAGAGATCTTCTTGCATAGGCACCAAAGTGGCTTCATGCCGCACGGATATCCATTGGTCATACAGGCACACGTCTGCCAAACCCGGCCCGTGTCTCGGAGTCAGGGGACTTCGGGGACTCGAGGGAAGCTCATCTCCAAACCACACCTGCAGAAGGTGTCAGTAGGCTGAAGACAGGAAGCTCTAATATTTGCAGTCAGATGACAAAAACTTGTGGTTCTGAATTAGACTGAAGAACTATGATTCAAAGAATAAGTGGTCACTTCCCTTTCAACAGATACAGCAAACCAACACAGTAATGAAATGGTTCTGCTTTGGTTAGTAACTCCTGCATCAACATACCTCTGCATTCATTCTCTTGACTCCTTTGGATTTAAAATTACATACTTTGCTGAATACAGAATAAAGGAAACACGCATTAAATGCATCGGGTGTTTTTAACTCAGCACATTTCAAGTCATGAAATCTGCAAATTATCATATAATTTACTACAGACTACTGTTTTTTGATCAAACATTTCATTTATCCATCCAAATGAAAATTGATTAAGCATTGTGTGCTTAAGTCATTAAAAATTATAACACTAAAAGAGGAAATGTTCCCATTCAAGGACGTAACACATTTCTTGAACACAAATATTTAGCATTTCCCTTCAGGACTGTATATTTTCTAAATGAGAGGTAACTTACATTTCAAGAAAAGGACCACACTGAAATTTTGGGAAGAAAAATTTCGAAAGACAGTCTTTCTGGTATTCTTAACTATTTTCCTTCAGTTCAGTGTGTATGTAAAATACATTTATGTATTTATACTTAAGTGATCAACTAGAATATAAGGTTATTAAAAAAACACTTCTCAGTCATGATAGAAATTTTTCAATAATCTCAGGCTTTGACTCCAAAACCTTCTTAGCTAACAGCACTAAGAAGTGAATGGGTCACCTATCTGATAATAACAGTGGGTTATCCCTGTCACATTGCTCCTTGTAAAAGGGGAAAATTACTACTTTTTTTTTTTTTTTTCATCAGAGGTAACTGGGGAATCTAGTATTTAATCTGCTTCAGGGTAGACTTTTGTATTAAAAAAAAAAAGTATTATACATGTATACAGGATTTAAACACTTCAAAAGGCATTTACCTGAACTGCATTCTGCATGGTCACTTGCTTTACATTAGTTTCTCCTCCTGGAAAAAAAATAAGATATTTTTAATACAGTCTTTCCTGCTTTCATGAAAATCCTGAGAAAAACTCATCAGTGCTGTTTTGGAAAAACAAGAACGAATCTAACAGGAAGGGAAGGGGAAAGAGGGAAATATCTTAGTAGCTAAGGTTTTGATCCAGTATTCAGACAACTTCAGCTCTCCGCCCTTAGATAAAAGTGCAGTTATTACAGCAAAAGTAGCAACTAATTTTTTATGCATAAACAATGCTCCAAAGTTGGCAAGACTTTTAGGATCTGTGTGACATTTACTTTTCCAAAGAGTAATACACATACTTCAAACCATTCCTGGATTTAACACTGTTGGCACTGATTTTTCCTTCCAGGTTATTACAAGTGTATCTTGTACTTGTGCAGACAGATATATGCATCCTGAGTTTACATTAAATACTCAGAAGATCATGAAAACCGTAAACCAAATAAATAATTTTGACGAATAAGATTTTCTCTTACAGAATCATAAAATGGTATGGGTTGGAAGGGATCTTAAAGATCATCAAGTTCTAACGTAGACACATGAGAGATATCAATGTTTTTATAAATCTCTGTTGGGATTGTGACTTTGCAGGCAGCATGTGTGCACTAAGTTTTCAACAGAATGCTGCAAACTATTGCAGCAATATAGTTATCAGTACAAATCCCTGGCAAAAAGAACATTAGGGAAACTTTGAAGACAATCCAGTCAATGCTTTCTCTCCTGCAGCCAACACTGTATTTTCCAGCAATGCTTTCAAACCATGGGAAAATCCAGCACAAGCCCTACACTGGGCTAAGGATTAGTAAGTCTTTCCCTGGAGGCTCCAGGTCTAAAGATGTGCAGCATTGCCAGGTTACCTGCATGCATGTGTACGGAAGGTATTTCTCCATAATAATTTTCCAGTGGTATTTTACAATGTCAAAAAGTTCCTATCTGTGTCTTGAAGCCTGTTACTTAATAGCTGCAATAAAAGTTCATCTTACTGATTAAACTGAAAACCAGATTGCAGACATTATCAGACATTTTTAACGCATCTGTTTTCATTTAAAATTAAGTAATTTTCCTCTCCTGTCCCAGATATTTAGTACGCTTTGTACGTTGATGGCATCTTCTTCTCTCCTGCACAACCTGGCCTTCCTATGACAAAAGGCTGAACAGGCCATCACAGAAAACACAATTCTAGTAAAAATTCTCACCCTTTCATCCTACACAGAAAGCAGAATGGCGTCATTCTCTCCCCCTTGCTCCTTCCCACTGCCTTAAACCTCATAGACTATGTGGGCCCACATGTATCAGGCATTTCAAACAACTCACCTCTACGACTGGCAAATGAGCAACCTGTTTGGTTTCAGGTGAAGACACTTCCTTGTACCAGGACTGCTAGCACTTCTCAGACTTTATCAGAGACACTCCAGTGATATCTTTCCCCTTCCTTTTATTTCTAGGGAAGGAGGAAAAAAAAAATACATCCTCTCCTTGATGTCATTTTTCCTTCTATGAATGAACAAGGGAAGGGAAGGGTATATACCAAGCATTACTAATGAGCATGTTATGCTTCCCACAGCTTTGTCCAGAGGAATACGTTTTCCTTTGGCATAAGAAAGCTATTGTCCTAAGAGAAGCTCAATAAGAGGCTTCATTGATTAAAAAAAATAAATAAAACAACAGCAGAACAGCCAGTAGAGAAGTTGGTCTCATTAAAATAAGGAGTTCCATATAGGCTAACAAGAGCTCTAGCATATTAACTGCCAAGGGAAAACAAAAGACAGCCTAATTCACAGGGAGCACTCAAAACATGAACAAAGCAAAATATTCACACTGCAGCTATCACAGGAATGCTCAGCATCTGCAGTTTTGTGGCATGCCTAACAAAAACTAGTCTTGCCAAAAAAAAAAAAAGAGGAGATTGAGGAAAATTGTGGCACTTGAACTTCAAGGGCCTGCTCTTCTAAAACAAGTTATTTTGTAAGCCCATATGTCAGAGCTCCCTAGAAAGTCAAAAGGCTTTACTTATTATCAGGGTATCTGAAAAACACTTAACAAAAAGCCCCTCTGATGATGTGTACTACAGTGCATTAATTTTGAGTTGAAAAAGCAATACAGCAACAATTACCCATTTTCAGATGCCAAAGAGTTCAGCTCAGAGACTGCAGGGAATACAGATTAAAGTAGCCTTATCACTTACTGTGAGAGGTACAGGATGAGAAGACCCAGATCTGCCACCTTCAAGTAGTCAGCCTGCAAATGTGCAGAAGGTGTTGTGGTGAGGTGAATACTGCAGTACCAGGCAGAGTCATAACCAAATCTGACTTCTAAAACCAGTTGGGTTCCCTGCACCAAAAAGCTGTACATAATGAATGAAGTAAGTATCTGATACTGAATTTTGGCAGCTCCAGATAGGACTGCATCAGTTTCTACACATGCCAGCTTTATTAGCTCTCATTCAACAGGCATTTGGTGTTCAGACACTGAAGTTTGTGAAAGAAAGGACCTCAGAATAAAAGTACATTGTAACACATCCTCCCACATAGCTTCAGGCCATGTCACTCTGATTTCCAGGCAGACTTTGATACCCTCAAGGTCCCTTGGGACAGAAGACTGAATAAGCCCATCATAGTAGAAACAATTCTTTTAATAATTCTTCGCCTTCCCTCTTATTCTTTCTGCTGTTGTTTCTTCCCCATTTTCCCCTCCCTGCTTCACCCCTTAAAACAAAGAAAACACCAGAAACACCAGAAACTTGTGAGATTTCCCAACCAGGGAGCAACCAGTCCAGTTCCAAGCTCAGTAAGCATAGAGGCCCCCCACCACCAACCCCACTTTCAGGAAACACCTCATTTTTGCTGGTACTTCTGCTGCCAATGGCTCTGTGGGATGGAAGGAGAGGAGCTGTCACCTAGCCACACCTTGCAGCTGGAGCAATACAGAGACACTGACTTACTGGGAGACAGGTGGTCAACCCCAAATGATATGTTAGGAGAGGCAAGAATTGCCTTCAGCTGGTTGAGTGCCAGACCTCCAGTGAAGAACTAGAGCTGTGGATCAACACCAGATAATAGAGATGAGAAAAACATCCCTATCTAC
The DNA here is from genome assembly GCA_013399835.1 of Leptocoma aspasia. NCBI lineage: Eukaryota > Metazoa > Chordata > Aves > Passeriformes > Nectariniidae > Leptocoma > Leptocoma aspasia. Next base: position 49,988 of record VXAX01000633.1, on the reverse strand, counting down.
TGACATGTGGCATAGGGACAGGCATTCCTCAGGAAAGGGGGTGCAGACACACCCTGGACATGACCCACACAGACTTGTGAGACCACAGTTTGCCTCTGCTCTCCACAGAGATGCCCAGCACTTTGCCCCCAGACACTCTGAGAAACAGCAGAGTCAGCAAATACTAAAGCACTTTACACAAATACTTCAGGATGTTAACACATGCTTTTAGATGCTCCACGAGATAGCCTGCTTAGGATCAGTTGTATCAGGATTTATAAATCACTCACTGGGGCTCAACCAGCAAGACATGCTACACTAATTACAACCCATTCTGTAGCACAAGATGAACCAAGTCCAAATCCCATTTTACTTGACTGAACAGTTTACATATAAACAAACAAACAAACTCCACAACCCTACAGATAGTTAAAACATTGATGAAGCTGCCGTTGACCTAGCTTAAGTGGAACCTAATGGGATTCACAAGCTCATTAAACTGCCTTCTGTTAACAGGCTTATTAAGAAAAAACTTGGGTAGAAATACTTCTACATCTTCACCCTATATTTAAGATATATAACATCGACTTCTATTCCATCAACACCCAAAGGCAGTCACAACAGTCTAACCCAGTGCAACTGGATTAATCTTGCCAGTACCTACTGAAACCCATGTTTATAAACACACTAAAATGAAAGAAGCTGTCATGTCAGTATCTGTTGAAACCTACTACAGGATAGTCAAGATTTTTTTTACAGACACATCTACTAACATGCAGAACAAAAGGGGTAGGCACAAGAGACATCCACTGTACGGAACGCTACTCCCTCCATTGCTACAGCAATTTCAGAGCCTTTTTGTTGCATTGCTGAGTCAGCAGGAGCTCTGCTTCTCTGGGGAGGCCTCAGAGGCACAAAAGAGAAAGAACCAGACTAGTCAGTCCGAGGTGATGGGCTTTAAGGCGGCAACCAACTCCTTACATTAAGGCACGCTGACTGCTCTCCTCAGAGACTGCCTTTCCACACCTCTCCATGAAATGCACACAAGCAGAGGCAGTGAGCACGCTCTCCCCTACCAAATGGCAACAAAGGCCCTGGGTACACCTGTCAGAGCAGAGAAACCCACTTGAAATCAGGGAGGAGCACTTTGTCTCAACAGCTGGCATCTCCGAAGGAGACATGCAGACGGCTGCTTTCCCACAGGAGCATCCAGTTTGGGCAGAGGCTGGTTAACAGCAGACACACTGCCCCAGCTGCTCCCTCACACACACAGGCAAGTTCCTCTCTCCCTCCCATTTCTAACCCACACTTCTTCCAGCAAAGCAACATGGAGAGGAGCCTGCTAAATGGGCATTTTTCGATGCCCATTTAGCAGGCTGCTAGCTGGCCACAGTCAGGAGTAGTTTATTATGACTTAAATATAAAATCGTGTCTTACTCTGCAAGATCCACCCGGTACAATTTCAAATGCAGAGGCCAGTTAGGCCTTATAGCTCCTAAAGGAATACATGTACTTTTTCCCATGTCTCGGTCTGATACTATGCCAAAGGTGACACAGCATCCCTGGAACACGGCCAGCTTTTGGGAAAGAAAGGAGCCAGACGCTTTTTGGCTTGTTAAGCAATATGAATGAGTGTTTTAGCCAAGAGCACTGGGGCAAATTTCCTACAGAAACAGCAGGAATCTTCAAACGCCTGCGTAGGGCACAGGAGAGACTGTTTTGAAGGCAGTTATGCAAACCCTCTCCCCTCTCCCTTCCCCATGGTAAATTTCGAGGCACTTCTCTTCCGGCATCCGTGACAGAGGCGCTGGATGGAACTGCCGCCGCTGGACGCGTGACCGGGCCGGTCCCAGTGACCGGCTCCGCCCAACACCGGGCTCTGCCGGGGCTCCCCGACGGCGGGACTCAGCGCGTTCCCAGCGCTGCCCCTGCAGACAGGCGGGTCCCCCCGAGCGCCGCCGCTCCGGAGCTGCGCGCCCGAGGCACCGACGCGAGCGGGGCTCCACCGCAGCGCCCCGCTCCCAGACCGGACCCGCTGCCCCTCAGCCGCCCCGCACCTCCCCCGCGGGCCTGAGCCGGGTCACCGCCACCCCCCGGTGCGGGCTGCTGTCACACCCACCGCTCTGCCGCGCCGTCCTGCTCCTGTCNCCGCCCCCGGGCCGGGACACCGCCTGCACCCCCGGGCGCTGGGAGCCGCAGGGGCTCCCCAGCAGCCGGCGTTCTGCCCGGAGCGCTCGGCACAGCGCTGTCCCCGCCGCCTGCGCTCGCGTCGCTGGGAGCGGACCCCGGCACGAAGAGTCCCCCGAGCCTGCCTGCAGCCCCCGGCGGCATCCGCACCTCCGCGCACAGCATCCAGACACGCTTACCTTTCCCAGGGGTGCTGCTGATGGTCTTTTTGAGAGCCATTAAGCACCAGCAATCAAAGTCATAAAGCAAAATAACCTGTGACACACTCTCATAAAGATACTCTATAATTTTTACTTCAAAATAATAATGCAATTGAAGTTACATGTTATATCATTAAAAGGGGGTTTGTGTGTATGTGGTTTTCCTCCATTACATAATTTTTCATCTTGTGAAGAAATAACGTCTTGCACACCTTAATGTGAACACATTTCAGCGTTGAACAGCAAATGACTATGACATTAACCATTTCAGCTGGTTTATTACTGTAACTATCTGGAATATATTCTTTGACAGAGGTAAAGAACAAAAAAACACTGCAATGAAAAATTATGAATGGAAACTTGCATTTCCCCATTTCTTTACAGAGGAAGAGTAACTGCAATCAGCTTAATTGCAGCAGGAATTAATTGGGTTCCTCTGAAGAGCTGGTGGGCTTTTTCTGATCAGTGGGTATAAATAAAAGAAAAGTTATACTCACACGTGAAGATCTGATAGCTATACAATATTTGTGCATAGTGAACAAAATTACTTTTGTGAATCCATGGCATGTTTCTATAAAAATGTAGTAAAGAAAATATAATGCACCGTGGGAACTTTTCTATGAAAATAAGTGCTACATGGTCCTTTAAAAATATGTTTCTCCTAAAATAAAATAAAGAAGTATCCGTCACTGCACATCCCAGATCTCACAGAGAAGAGGTGTGAATTTGTGATCATTCACTCTCCATGACATCAGCATCTCTGCGTGATGATGGTTAAATGTCCGTAATTCTGTGAGACGACCCAGAAGACATGCAAAGTGTTGGGGGTTATCTGGGTGGTGAAGTTTGCAGACTTTTTGTAGAATATCCAGCAGTGGTTCTTGAAGCCTTTCCACAGAATCTCTGTCCTTTATGTATTGTCGATCTGATTATGGTTTTAAAGAAAAGAAGTGATTAGCAAATATATGCTCTGATACATTGCAAATATTTACACTGATAAGTTAATATAAAAATATTCAAATATTTACAATGGCCACTGATGTTCATACCTACAAAGAATATTTATTTTCAAATTAATATGAAATAAAAATGTTTAATGCTGTATTTTTCCTTTAGGATTTTCATGTAAGCTTCCTACTTCTAGCTAGAGAAAACTTTTAACCTTCTTAAAAACTGCAGTATTTTAACTCTGCCATGTTTCACTGGAGTTCTATCATCATCTGTCCATGTGTTTCTGCACCAGAGTGCCTCTTGCAAAGCATTGCAAAAACTGAGCAACATCCTAAGATCTTGAAGCTGCAGTACTCCTGGGGAACTTAGCCAGTAGAGAAAAGTGTACAAGCAGGTCACCAGGAAATCAAAAATCTTCATCCTCAGATTAAATTTCTTCATCAGAAAATACTTACCTTTTTATTTTATTCATATGGAAACGTGTTTGGATACTTGGATTGGGAGGAAAAGAGGATGGGATTTTTAGTGTAAAAAAAATTCCTGAGACACACTGGCACAAAGAGTGATGGAAATGCTTCACCTTCCTATCTTTCATGAAACCTGATTTGTAAATCTTCCAATAAATTCTGAAGACCTTCATTGCCATACTCTATTCTAAGTTATTGGGTTTCCCAATTTCCCTCTAAAATATGGCATTCCACAATGGTCAGTGGTGATGTGCATGTAGGCACATCTGGGGTTTTCTGAAGGAAAATGCATGTAGGCACATCTGGGGTTTTCTGTTTTGTTAAGCAGTGAAGAGATACCCATAATTTTTAAAAGCACATTATTTAAGCAGTTTCTTCCTTGTATCCAAAACCAAATGGTGTAGCAGGACATTTCGAGTTTGTATTTATATGCTTGTTTTCTAGTTTAACAATTGAATATACAGAATGAGCATACACATTCATTTACTTCATGTAGAATATAAGTTTTTACAAATATCACGTCATCCTCCTCATGCTTTCTTTCCAGAACCACTAATGTTTAATTCTGGATAAGAAGTTACCTGGAGACAGGATAACTATGGCTGTGAGCAGTGCATATTCTTCCTGTGTCATCTTCAGCTCTCCAATGCTTTTATAAAAATTAAACATGGGAGTTATGAATTCATCTGAGATACCTGTGAGAGTGAAAAAATAATTATAGTATGTCTTAATCATTGAAGCATTCTGGTCTATTGCTACACAGCAGTTATTTCATATTTCATATTGACTGTCTTAGTGGGAGAAATCTACTACAGAAATCATGATGCAAGACAATTAGTTACAAAAGTGTAAGCACATCCTTGTTTTTCCAGAGCAAACTAGACACAGGCAAGCACTGGCAATTTCTCTTTGCATGGTTTCAAAGTCCTTGTTTCAAACAATTCATTTTACTCAGCAGGTTTGTCCATCTGGCTCTTCAGGACAAATCTCATACATGGTTTCCTTGTTGTCTGCTGATAATCCTCTTTGCAAAGCAGACCCTGTGTTCCCTGTCTCTGCATTAGTTATGTGGAAACCTCTCAGGGTGTATGGTTTAATTCCAGCCCAACACTACAGCTAACTGCCTTGGGCAGTTGCTTCAGTTGTCTTCTCCATAAAGACACTTAATTACTCCTTTTATGTAGCCTGAAACTTTTATTTGTTCTAGGATTACCTGTAGTCCAAGATCAACTTGCTTGCAAATACTACTACCTTAAAGCATAAAATAATGTATTATAAAATACAGAGCCAAAAATAGCTAAAATCCAGGCCTATTTAAGAATAAGATCATGTGATTCTCTCACCATCAGCATAAGCCTTTGGGGTTTCCAAACCAAGCCATGCCAATGGGGCTTCTTCTTCCTGACTTTGTCATCAGGTCACAATGTTCTTAGTTAGCCTTAAATTACAGATGTGCTCCATCCTGCTCTTTGGTGTAAAAGAGAAGTCCTGTGACATCAAAATTATTCCTTTTTTAAATGATATGTGAGTCACTCAGAGCAGACACTACACTACTGACAGTGGCTGCTTGCAGCTCTGAAGCAGTGGAGACATCCAAACCAGTGGTTCTGCAGCAAGAGCCTTTTGGCCTTCTTTGGCTGAAAGGATGGAAACCTCCTTGGTTCCCACAGAGGAGTGCCATAGGATCTCTTGTAGATTTAATCTTAATTTTGAGCTGTTCTAGGAGAAGTCTTTATAACTTGCTTTGGAAACCACATGAAATAACGCTGGTTTGAGTGCTGTGTACAACACCAAGCTGAAGTCCAGGACTAGTGAGGATCGGAGTGCCCCCAGTAGGTGAAATTCAAACTGAAACTCAGCAGGTGGAACTCCAAGAAAGGAAACATGAAGTCACTTGACTCAAGTATGAAACAGTCACATTTTGCTGTGACAGTGAATTTTCTTCAAGCAGTGGAATAGCTATGTGTCCCAACAGTGAAAGGATGATCTTGTAGGGTGTGGTTTATTTTGTGGCTGAGTCATGTGTTTAAACACACGACATGACCAACTGCTCTGTTCACTTCAGATTACAAGCCACAAATCTTGTTTCTGTGATGAGTTCAATACTACTGACTCTAAATCAATTAAAGGGATAATATATGGTGTGGATCAGCTTGTCCTATAGAAGTTAGTCACACAGCTGGACCTTCTTACAGAGCAAACAATAGTCATAGCATCTAATGTGCTGCGAGGCTTATGTTGTTAGTCATCAGTGTTAACTACTTAAAATTTTGAATACATGTTATTGCTAACTTTTGGGGAACCACCTGTCTCTCTCTTCAGTGGTTTTAAATGCCAAGGTTCCTTATAATATGTAAGTAGCACATATATATGGCACACCAAAGTCTTAACGTTTGCATGAAAGTAGAAAAAGAAAAAAGAAGTAAGAAGCTGGGCCCTAAAGCAGATCAAATTAATTCCTTTCATGGAAATGAGCAGCTTAGCAGCAACATGAGAAAAGTCCAAGACAAACTTGATATTTTTAGAAGTCTCTGTGCAAGGTATCGTGCCGCTGGGCACAATTATCTTGACAGGAAACAAGAAATGGTAGGAAGTGGGCTGTAACTAAGATTACATAATTTCTTTCTCACATTCATAATTTGAAGCTTTTTTCTCGCTTTTTTTCAAAGGTCAGGTTAGCTTTCAGCTGGATTAATTAATTGCTTTTGGTGACCCCAAACTTCTCAAATCCTGTTGTTTATATAGCAGAAATCAGATGAAAATGGTGCTGGCAAACAGGATGTGGAAGAGCTAATTCAGGCCCTCACTGCTCCAAACAATGCCTAAGCATGTAGTGAAACAATCCTTTCCCAAAAGCTTATAAGATAACATTAGGTATGGAAGGATGAAGCAAAAAATGAGTATAGATGTGAAAGAAAATGAAATTACTGCAGAGAAGTCTGCACTAGTGTACTGCAAACAGAGAAATACAACAAAACCATAGAGATGCAAGGGAATTAAAAAGGGATGTTTGAGCAATGCAAGTGATTTACCACTTTTCCTAAGGAGAACAGAACTTCAAAGTCTTTAAACTGATATATGTCACAAGACAATTATGAAAAAAAAAAACAAACGTGAAAAATGAGACATTCTGAAACTAGGATAATGGGAATCTTTTCTCTTAGCAGTTTTGCTCATCCCACCTATGCTGGAGTTTCCCTGCTATTACTTCATCTTCCTGCATGCACATTACACAAATTGCTTTTCTGTCACAAGAGGGGGCTGTTTTCTAATGTGATTGTAAAAGCTTCGGTTTGGATTTAATAAGCTCCAACAGAAAGAAAAAAAACCCAACAAAACAAAAAACCAGGAAACACAGGAAACAGATGTTTATAGTTCTTACTTTTTTTTTCCTAGCTACTGTATGAGATGTTGCCACTTCAATTCAGATTACCAGAACAAGAATTAAAGGTGATTTGGTGCTTGTAACTGGAAAGACTAGAGAAGAAATGAGTTACATGATTTTCCCAATGTCACTACTACAAGTTATAGCTCAAAAGTGGAAAAAAAATCAAATAGATTAAATTATTTTTCTGGCCTCATTGAGAACAGAAAAGTTAGTTCTGCCTATCCCTCTATATTTAGACCAGACAAGAGCCCTGCACAGTGCTGTCAGGCAGGCAGAGCTTCCTGGTCACTGCTAATAGTTCCTCCTTCCTAACTTTCTTCAAAAAGGTTTCAAAAACCTTGTTTCATACAGCATTATGGCAGTAAGAACATTCTTCTCCTTCATATGTCATTGGGCATTTTTCTGTGTTATATGGATTCCTACCTAACCCAACTCAGCCACCTGCAGAAGATGCTGCAAATCATTTGATTGTTTCGTTATGTTCATGCATGTCTGGCTGTAAACCCAAGCGTGGTCAGTGGGAAATACAAGCTTTACTGAGTGCAGCTTTGCAGCATCCAACTAGAGCAGATTTAAACCCATGAATGTTATTTATTCAACATCCCTTACTCGCACAAGTTTATCCCCATCTGTAGTTCAAAGCATAGCATTACTTTAGACCTTAAATTTTTTACATTTTTGTTGCTATGATTACTCTTTAAAGGTAAGATGACTGATATCTTCATAAGGTTTGCAGTTTCAGGCCATGAATAATTATCTGTTTAGCATAATGCTGGAATACGTGTATTTACTATGATATCAAGTCAGTATTGCCAGCTTTTTGAGACAGCATTCTCTCTTCTATTTTGGCTCTTTTGCAAAACTGAATAGTTATTCTATTGCAAAAAGAAAGCTTGAGACTAAATGCTAATTAACAGTAACTAGGGCTCTGTTATTAATATAGATAGAGATCATTTTTTCTTGATAAACATTGAGGTGTTAGTGAATATGAAACCAAGGGTATATTAGTAGCTGCTTTATGCAAATAAAATATTCTAATTACTCACAAACTTACATTTTATCTTTTACATTATTCCATCTACCGGAATTGTTTTTCATGCTGCTTATTAGCTCTCCTTTCTGAGTTATTCAAATGCATCAGTGGCCCTTTAAACACTGACCAAATTCACCCCCTTGATGCTGAGTGCCAAACTGGGGGGAAATCTAGGCAGGAGAGAAGACACACCAGTGCATGGGCACATACTTTTCTGTCTGTCACTATCTTGTAGGGGTTAAATGGCCAACTTAATGAGATGTTAGCATGTGTTGAACAGAACTCACAACCAAGTACCTAACCCAAATTCTTCTTTAAAGCAATCCATAGGACCTCTGTTAAGTCATAATTGCAAGCAAAGAAACCTTAGTTTAAAAAACCCAACCAAACAAGCAACAAACTAAGCCTGTAAGGAGGGTGCAAATGACCTTTCCACATACCCTCCTTTAGCAGTGGCCTGAGTGCTTGCAGTCAAGAGAGAAATGTGGTCTGGCACACAGTAGCAGTATCTGCCTTGAGCTAGTATTCATAGGCAGAGTCTAAAAATGTTTCTGGCCTGAAGAAGCACACTTATGCAGAAGAAAAGAGATTGGGTCCCTGACATCTGTTCTTACTTTCATGGGTATAGATCTATTGTGTAAATATGATTTAAATAATTTTAGCAACTTTAATTGTACTTCAGGTACCTAGCACTGGATGACTGGTGTGGTAGATTGTTCAGGAAAGGTGTGTGAACAGAAAAGCTCTTTCTTATATTTTGCAATTTAGAGTAGTCTAAATTGCTAAATGTTTTGGGCAGTGTGACAGTTTTGCCTTGAGTCACAGGATGATGTGTCTCCTTCCACGAGGATGCACATGACTGTTTGGAGGGTTAGACACTTTGGACACGTCAGTGAAAATAATTTTGTTTCTCTGCACAAGGGGGATTTGAAGCACCCTTGCTCAGTACTAATAACCAAATTATAAAAGGCAAGGGCAATGGAAGTTATTAGGTACCCATGTTCTAATACCAAACTTTGCTTTTGGTTGCAGGAGCCTCTTATCCAAATCGATGGGAACTTTGTATCCCACATTCAATGGCAAAAGGTGGCCTCTTGCCAATGCTTTGAAAGTGCGGGTATTTCTTTTTTTCCTTAGATCTGGGTGTACTTCAGCACCTGTAACTCATCCAGGAACACAACAGCGTATTTCACAATGTCAGAGGTCCTGCTGCCAGCTTAAAATTTGGCTCCAGATTCTTCCCTTTCTGTCAATATCAGTATTTTATTTCCCAATACTCCAATTCCTAGAACTGCTCTGTAGAGTAAAATGACGAAATAAAAATCTCTGTCTTTTCATGACTACTGAAACCTGGTATCTTTAGCAAAACAAACTACAAATGCTCACAGAGAAAAATTTCTGTATCTCAGCTCTGTCTTTTAAAAATACTGCACTGCTCAATAATGGGGAGAATTTGCTTTCAAAATAACAGGAAAACACCAAGCATTAACTTGTTGGCCTTTCACAGAATGAGTCAATCACAATATGGTATATGCACAGTGAAGCATCAAATAAGATGAGTACATGGCACCAAATCTCAGTAACATTAAACAGAAGTCTGTATTTCTCATTAAGTCTCAACATTAGGGTGTAGGAGAGGATTTCAGTCACAGGAGCACCTAACGGAAGAATTTTCATAAGGGCTTATGGAGAAAGACCATCAGGGAGCAAATAAAGGCAGCCTCTGAGGTGCATCAGGACTTGAGCAATATGCACAAGCTCAGAAATAAAAATACACCTCATCAGCATGAGAATGAAAATGACTGCTGATAATGCTCAAAGGTCATCACCACCAGATCTCTGACTTCTTTATCAGAAAAAAAGCCCCAAACATTCCATACAATCAGACTGGAGAAAACATAAATATTAATAGATGAGACCAGCTTGAAAGTGGACATGGTAGCAGGTGACAGAAGTGTGGACAGCTTGTGACTTTTAGGCAGGATCATCTCGCTGATTTTATGGATACAGGCATCAAAGCTTGACAATAGAACTTATGTGATATTCAGGCATTAGCCTGTACCTAAAAATATAGATGGAAATTCTTACTAACAGGAATAATTTATGGCTGCTGTCATGACAAAGTTTAGGATATCACTAGGAGCCATAAATAATCCTGATGCTGTTTTTGCATTAGTTACCTATGAACTTGATTTTTAAACTCCCACTCAGCCATCACTGAATTTCTTCTGATGCTCTCTATTGTCTTTGAATGTTTCAGTTTGCTGCATTTAGCCTTTTTTGTTTCTGTGTTTGTGTGTTTTCCAGTGAGGCACATGAACAGATCCAAGGAAAAAGAGGGGTTTAATCTCTTTTGGCCATTCTCATCTCTTGGACCAGTCTACAACATGAAAATGGGCAGCTGCAGCTTTTAGTAGCATTTGTCCTTACTGGTTAAGACTGGAAAAGATTGCTTACATTTCTACTCTAATGTCACATTTGGTACAGGCTGCTATGAAACCTGGTGCTGGGTCCTATGACATGCAGGGGTGTGAACTGCATAATATTTAATATTTTTAATATTGAATATTTGTAATATTTTATTTGCTATAATTTATATTACATATTCTTGAAATAACATTGAAATCTGTATGTGTAAACAATGATAACAGAAGAATTTGGATGCCTTTCTTTCTTTGAACTTTGAGTCATGAAAATAATGAGGATTTAAGCTGCAAAAATAAGCTATTTCTGTAGTAGATATTTTAAAACTATTTCAATTCCTCATTTATTTAAAATTTGAATAGGTCCAGTAGAAGTAATTAAATTACAAATGCAAAGATTTACAAGCTGCTTTTTTTATTGTCACAGCCCCATTAAGTGCAGCAAAGGAAAATCTCTTAAAGTAGGTTTGAATTTGCACTAAGTAGAGAAATAAAATACATGAGAAAAGTTATTTTGTTCTGTATCCTGGCTATTAATAGAAAGAAACAATGCAGTCAGCAGCATTAAGCTGGGTAATACATTATTCTCCTGTAATACATGGAGGGGAAATTCTAATATCAGTATTTCCTCTTATGTCTTCAACTTGATCCTGGCTTGAGGCAAGATGTTTTAGAAAGCTTCTTCCAAGAGCAAGAAGATACACATTTCTATTTCTACACACATAAAGGTTTAAAAAGTTATTGTGTTTCATTTCTTGGGAACTATTCAGCCTGGGCTTTTGGTCTAAGAATTTGCTTTTAATTTACCTTGGAGTTTTTTCCCCACAGAAAAAAAAGTATTGCAGGAAACATACCACATTTGTTACTTGCCTTGAAATTTTTATACAAATTTCTTCTAAATTGTTCTACACAAAATGTTTTTTTTTTTAAATCTGCAACATGACAGGTAAATAATACTAAGGCAGGATACAATGTAGTATTCCAGCCAGTTCTATTATCATGAAGTCAAGCACAAACTTGCAAAATATAATATTGCATCTCATCTGGATTCAATAGTTGCAGAGACTTAATAGAATATTTTAAAATTATGACAAAGGAAAATTATTGGTATGATGTAAGGGCTTATGTAATGCTCTGGATGAAAGTATTTCTTGCTTTCGGGATTTTTTTTAAATGAACAGTTGATACCCTGAGCAAAGAAGCTTCATACTCATTGTACAGATTAGAGAAGCTTTCAGTAATCATGTTGCCATATGGATTAATTTCTCTAAAACCTATTTTTATAAAAAATGTGGGTTATAATCCAGTAAAAAATCTCTTAATGAAGACATTTGGATCTGTGACAACTCATTACAGTTTCCAGGAAATATATCTGGCCTTCTTGGCATACTTCTCTGCCTGCAGAACCTGGACCAGAAGCTATTCATATCACTCTGGAAGTCACTGTTTCCAGTCCATCAAACAGTACCCTCTTATAATCAATCAAAATGAAAGAAATATAAAAACCTACTAATTATAAATGAGTGTGCTAAGCCAAAATAAATACATGTGTTTAGCTAGTGAATTATTCTCAAGCTTTCTGACTCTTTTTCCCTGAATCAAATATGTAAGTATTGGCTTAATTTTGCTTACATCAGTAGTGCTTTCTGAACTGAGTTCAAACCCATTTCCATGACTAGTATTGAGGTTACATGTTCTTATGTCTCTTCTCCTTCTGATCATTAAAAAGGAAAGTCAGAAGGCAGAATCCATAGACTGACTCTCTTATTCAGAATTGTTGATTCATTTGAATATTCATTGGTAGGTATCTGCGGGTTGGATAAAGCTTTCTGGTCAATACAGAAAAAGGCAAAGCATTCAGTATTGCATTGGTGGAGCACAAAGAATGCATAATTATGTACAACACAACTTTGCCTGCTCTAAGGAATAAACAATATCTAGCCCCATTTGGCTTTTCATAATTACTACAATTTATGTCTAGAACCAGTGGAATTTATCAGAGTCACTGCGCTTTCAATGGACCTTAAGAAGCAAAAAACATACTGAGAACATGCTGCATTTATAATTCTTCTATGCACCTTTTTCAGTGTGATTTAATTTTACCAGAACAACCCTAAGAACAGATGCTTGCCATCAGTCATCTTCAGTAACATCCTAAAATCTTTTTTTCTTTTCTTCTTATAGGGATTGTCTTTGAAAGCATAATTACCAATACTTTATGTGAACAATTTGAAATAGTTCTTCTTTGTCATTCCTTCGTACTTATCATTGGAGACATGCACTAGGTTTATTTGATGTAGCATTATTCATAATAGTTGCAATGTACTTGTAAAGAATCCTTTACCTTATGAACTTTAGACTCAAGGCTCAGTTAGATTTGTTCTAGTTAATGTAAAGAACATTCAGATAAATCTATCTCAATGCTACTAAACTATCTTACTAGCTTCCCAAGGGCCAAACACTGACACAGAAGTGCAATGGTGTGGTTTGGTTTTGCCTCATTGAACAAGATACGTACCACTATTGCGAATTCTTTCTTCCAAAAGGACGGTGTGTCCCGTAGGAAGTTTCCTGCTGAAGATCTCAGCTGAACGGAGGAACATGGCTTCTACTGCTGAGCCCTTCAGCAAAGCAATCTGGTCTTCATGATCAAGGGTTTGGAAGCCTGAGGACACATTAGAGACAAGTCAGGCAGCAAAAGAAACAGTTCCCGCTTCTTTCTGTCCTGAAATTCCTGCATGTGAAGTGCCACACATCTGCATAACCTCGATGCTGGTGTCAGTAGGGTTGCTAAGTGCTGCAGACATTCAAATCTGGACTTCAGCAAATGACACTGATTGGAACCTCCCCAAAGTTTATGAGGATTACACACATATTTCAGTGTTTATTTTAGAGGATAAGCAAACTGTGGTGGTGCATAACCAATAGTGAGATTTTTGTCTAACCTGATGCTGCTCCATAATATCTTCTGTTTCCACCAGAGCTCTCTACACTCCTTTTCCACTGCCATGCTGCTTTCAGTGTTACAATACCTTTCTGAGTTAAAGGGGTCCTCTACCATATGCCCAGTGTTTAGTCTTGAGATATCATGAACTTGAGAGTTAAAAAAATGCTAATAAACTCAGATTTTCAGCGCTTGTCCATAACACACTATGCAAGGACCATAAATATTGGTGCCACCAACTAGACAAAGTTCTTGTGTGGGACTCACAATTCAGTGGATGCTACAACCTAGAGGCATTGCTAGAAATGCAGCAAAGGGAATCCAGTAGAGTCTAGCAAGTGTTACTGGTAATTTAGAGGCAGACTATTTGGCCCTGCAGCAATATACAAAAACAAAATCTCTCTACAGACACAATCCCTCCTCTGAGCATTTTCTTTGTCAATAGCTAAAGGGTGCCACATCTTGGAGTAGAAGAGTTTGGATTGTTCAGTCTACTATTCTTCTGAGCACAAAGCACCTTTTCTTTGTATAGTATCTAAACAGTGTGTAGAAGGATCAGGCATTTTAAAATAGTCTTTAAAATATCCACAAAGATTGCCAAAAGGCAAGAGAAAGGCATGTAAGTGTTGCAATAACAAAATTTTCCCCAACACGCTGGATATACCTGGTAGTTTTTTAGTGAATTCCACAAGAACCTGCACATGACTAGTAGCCATTTCTGTTAAAATCAGAAAATTTCCTTCAGCGCTGAATTCCTCATTCAACTGTTAAAAATCAAACCAAACAAAATCTGTTAATTTTCACTGACATTTCATATTTAGGAGCATAAAATACAAGAACTGTTAGACTGGACCAGGCAAGAGTTCCACCAAACACTGTAATTTGTCTCCAATGTTGTCAAAACCAAGTATTTTGGAAGGCAACATAAGAAGCAGACAGTGTCTTTTACTCTAGAAAATATTTTCAAGATTCCAGGCTGGTGTCTTTACAGATAGGAAGCTTGACAACAGGTCAAACTCAAATCACTGCCTACACTGACAATGGAAAAAAAAAAAGCTCCAATCTGCAAAGGTTAGATTTGATCATAAAAGTCTTATTCTAGAGTTGAAAGATTTTTCTTAACATTTTAGTTTGATAAAGATGTGGTCTAATTTTTGACTGAATGGGTGAGATTCTGCCCCACTTTCAGCATACTTTAAGTGTAAGCCCATAGTTTGCTCTACTTACTACACCCACTTATGCTGACTACAAATATTTTTTGCCTTGTAATCCTCAGCTCCACTATCATTCAAAAATGAATTTGTCAATATACTTACTAGTTTTTTTGACACCTCCTGGGGTATTTGTTGTTTGCTGTATGAATCCATAATATAATCAAGAAGTTTCTGCTGTTCTGGGGTAAGTTCTACCCTCTCCTATACTGGCAAAAAAAGAAAAAGAAAAGCCCATCATGAAATGCAGTCATAGTAATGATGTAGCATCTCTTGCTTTAGGCAAAAGCTATACATCTCTTTTTCATAATTTGGAGACCAAGGAGATAAGAGGTTTTCTTGTCACTGAGGCTTTTACAGAAGTGTAAAGAAGAGAGGTGTATAATGCTTTAAAACTGCATAGGTTTGTGTGGTTAATTATCAGAAACAAGGAAATGTTTAGCAAATAACTAGGTGCGTTCAAGTTTTAATATCACACCTCACTGTATGTGATATATGTACCACAGAAAAAATACTGCATGGATCTTACAGATGCTTTACAGGGTTTTGACTAAAAATATCAGAACTACTTTTACACTCAAGGTATTTCCTTGACTTAGTAGAAGATAGAGTTTTGATCAATACAGATAGTTCCGGAGGGTTTTCAATACTCTTTATTCATTCTTCTAGTTACATTTACCAAAAATCACATCACCAGTACTGTATGAACTACTACAAGAATTCTCTTACCCTATATATTTTAGTTGTAGAAGTTACTTGTTTCACATCATGGCCTTCGTTGTCTTCACTGGCTGTCTGATCTGGGGGCTGCTTCACATTTTTTCGTAGCCTTTTTGACTTGCACTGTATCTCTGTTAAGAGACCTAGGACACATAATGCAACACAAAGCATTTGGATTTATATATGCCTGAGGCACTGAAGAGGTACATAGACATGCCCACGAATGCCCTTTACAACAACCAACAACCCCGTTTACCTGTGCAGATCATCTCCTGAACATATCATTATCTTTGGATGTGAGTCTACTGAGACAAGCTAGGCACACACTATGGCTTGTCTACCCCACATGGAGCTTATCTGCAGTGCAAAACTGTTGGTTCTGCTGACCCAGAATCCACACACTGAGCACATCAGGGGTCTTGCTTTGGCCCAGGTCTAATCTATTCTTACAGGCAAAAAGCCCATTAGTGATAGGAGTATACTGGATTGTGCCTTTGGTCCAGTTTTATACAAGAGAAAAGCCCTTCCTGTGCTCCAAGACCTGAACCAAAGTGCAATAAATAGGAACAACTGGAAGACTGTCATCAAAATAGGGCTCTTTTGCTCTGATCCAAAACAGTGATCAAGGTGCAGCTGTTCTTACACAAAAAGCATTGGATAATATTTTCAATAATCTCTAAGCAATATTAGGTCTGTTGTGCAGAATCTTTGGAAAGAAAGCCCACGCAGAAGAGGGGACTCCCGGGCTTTAGCCATTACTGCATCACTACACAGGTAGACCAACAGCTGAAAACACATCTTCAGAAGTAACTCAGACTGGTAAATCTTAAAATGGATTTAAGAAGTTATCCAGCTGATCTTGTTATTTTGCTTTCATTGTATTAGACAAGTGCATAAAGCCCTGGTTTTATTATAGAGTTTCACTTGCAAAAAGGATTTTTGATTTTGTGGTTTGGGATTTTTTCTTCGGTTCTTTTTGTTCTAGACTACATTTCAGTACCTTGAACCAGGAAGCATCCTTGTTTGGATATCATAAAAACTATCAATTTTCTTGTTCTAACAGAAGAAAGGAACAATAGGTACCCTACACAATCTGTGGAAGACAGTCAGAAATCACAAATGAAAAAATAAACACCTAAGTATTCATCTAAAAAACCACCTATCAGCACAGGACTTATTTCTTTTCTCTCTCTCTCTCTCTTTCTTTCTTTCTTTCATTCGAGTATTCTTCACGTTCTTCACCTTTAAAAATGCAGAGCAGGAAAAGAGGCTCATTCAGTGAGTATATGATGTAGAGGAAGATACCATGAAACCAGTGAATCTTGCTGTGAATGTTTTTAATTTCCTGTTTAAGCCCTATATAAAATGACCTACCTGAACTGCTGAGAAAAGAGGAAATTTACATGATTAAAATAAGACCTGCAAAGAATACCTTGAAAGGAAGGGAATAGGAATGATGGAGATAATAATTGGTATCGAGCCATGTAATTTGTGGTGCCACACAGCACCATAGATTTCTTTTCTAAATTATTCAGTGCATCCTTTGGTGCTGTTAATGGGCTGGTGCTGTTTTCCTTAAGCATTAAGACAGATTTTTTCTCATGCTTCTTGCTTTTAAGTATTACCTTGATATCTTATTCTGGCTTCATTTAAGTAATCTGAAAAACTTGTGTGTGAGACAGAACATCACTTTTTAGCTCAGAGATAGCTAGGTTTCAATGGGTATTAAATTCCAGGAAGAGTGGCAGAACCTGGGTCTTCCCTAGGTAGACATTTCACCCAAGAAACTTGCAGTTTAGGTCCAAATGACAGCAAATGACTGAAATTGATGGGTAGTAATTTTGGTCTGTCTGTAGTTTGCACGTAAAGGGCAGGAGAAAGATTGTTGAGTAGCTATGCCATAAATATTTATAATACTTTAGGCTCCTTGTTCAGAGGGAAAAAAGAATCCATAGAGCTTGCAATTACAATCCTACAAAATGAGTAAGTAAAACAAAGTTCAAGGTAACCTTTTATTTCCCAGTCATATTTTTTCAAATAAATGCCCTATAATACTAGAAGTTTCATGTTTTACTGTCCTAGATTGCCTTGGACTAAAAGCAATTATATGACACACTCCTACGTTAAAGCCATTAAATGGTGCCTTGCCAAACATCCTCATTGCAGTGCATTAGAGCACACTTATGGTTAAGTCATGAGCAACACAAGATACCCCATGTTTCCACTGCAGAGAGAGAGTCAAATGGCAGCAGCACGCACTGGCTTTTATTTCCCTTATGCCAGCTTGTGAAAATGATAGGCCACTATAAAAGTTTCATGTGGTCCCAGTCAGTATTATTTACGCTGACCTGGTTTTTTTTTCAGCAGTGGGTTGTTGGGTTTTTGCTGCACTAAGTGACTCAAGCTACTTTGAATCCTCAAAATTTTGAAGCAGTGAATCAGGGGTGAGCTCCACCGGGGAGTTACTTTCCTCTGACAATGCAGGATGCATTGAGTTCTTCCATCGAAGTGGGGTCTGCTCACATATTTATGTATTGCACAAGAATATGTCCTATCTCAGGATCTTTGCAGCCTGTTCAATTTGCAGAATGAAAGATTAATTACATTATGCTGGCAACATCTTCAAAATATTGATGGAGCTTATTGTTTCTCATATAACCAACAGTTACTATAGCATCTTCTGATCAGATTGGAGGACAGAAATATATTAAAAATTCCAAGTAGATTAATTTCCTGTATGAACCTAAATTGATTTCACACATACGTGTATGCTAAAGTGACTGGAGCCAGAATAAGAAGAATAAATTGTAGTCCTATTCATGGAAGGCAAAAGAGCAGATGTTTGCAGAGTGTTTTCAGGAGCAAGCTTACAGAAACAGTGCAATAACTCAAAGAAGAGCTTTAAACATGTTAAAACTTGCACTCCAATATCCCCATTGTTCTAAGTTATCCATTTTTAAGCTCAATAAAGTTTATAAACTGTCAGTCTGAATAGAAAATTTGTTTTAATATGCAACATTATTAAAATCCATTTGGTTGTGGAGTTTCTGGAGACCTGTGTGTCTATGAGTTCTACCTGTGTGCCTATATGCAAGGCAGGAAAATCTATAGCACCATGAGGAAAGCTAACGAGACTATAAAAAAGGGCCAGCCCTTACCCAGCTTTGCCTGATTGCTGGGTGAGGTCTGGGAACATACATTTGGCAAGTCCACAGAAACTTCCTGCTAGCAACACTCCTGGCTCTTTTCTTGAAAATGGCATTGTGTATGTGCCAAAACTTGAACTTGGCCAGCAAGGACTTGACTGGGGGAGCCCCAGAAAGAGTAGGAAAGAAACATGCCAGGACTTTCCTGCTCTGGCTTCCATAAAACTGCAAATCCCTCACTCCTGGAGAGTCTCCCATAGACTCACTTCCCTTGCTCCTTCCCACTCAGGCAGACTAAGAGCTGTCATCCAGTGCAGGACTGACATTCACCATTTGCTCAGCTCCTATGCCCTTGTATCCCTGACCACCAATTAAATCCCATTGCTTAAAAGTGCATTTGTCTTTCAACAGAATTTGATGCATAGGAACAGCATGTTCTTTCATACACCTTTCACCTGCCAAATGACAGCTTTTATAACTTTATTATCAAAACCAGACCACTCAAGCAAATACAGTATTTAATGCACACTCTGACTAGATGATGCAAATACCTGTATACATACATTCAGCCAACATGCCCATCTGCTTGCATTTCCTTAGACGGCACTCCTGACATTTTCTCCTCATGTACATGTCCATCTCGCAGTTGCCTCCATTTTTACACTTGTATACTGCATTTTTTGTGATGCTTCTTCTGAAGAATCCTGCACAAAACAGCAGTGACATAGATGAAAGAAAACACTCAGAAGCAAAGTCATCAAGATGAAGTTCACCTCCATCTGCACTGGATTTTCTGAATGACACATGTTCTGCCAGACCATCAGTTTCTTTCAGTGCCTGGATGACTACAACTTTGATACTTGTACTGACAACAGTATCCAAGTCATATAATTTATTAAATGAGCCCAAACACTAGACATTAGTCCAAAGTAAAGTCCTGGAATTGTGAATGTTGGGAAAATCCAGACCTAAATCTGAAACCTGCCAGTAGCAGGCTGAGCACCAGCACTAGAGCTGTAGGGTGATACCATACAAATAGCCAGTGAAAAAAAATGTGAGTCTGTTAAGTCTCTTGAGGTACAGAAAGTGCAGAAAGAGAGCTCAGTAACTCTTCTCTTTCTCCCCAGCTCCTGGGAGCAACAGAAGCTGCACATACTGGTCTGCTCACCCACCCCCAAGTTTAATAAGGAAGCTGCACTGTATCTGCCTATTGTACATGTGGCCTCCACCCCTGTTTACAAGATACTCCAGCCTTATTCACTAAGTATTGTCCACTTGATGAGTTAAGTAGTCACCTAATTTCACCTGCACAGGCAGTTCTATTGGTGTCATCACTGGATTCACTCAAAAATTGCACAGTAATCACTGCAAGCAGCAACTTGAATCAGTTCATACAGACTGATACAAGAAAATGAGAGGACCCTTTGTAAGTCTGTCCAAATCTCCTATTTGGCTGCTCCCCATCTGTGAGAGCAGCACTGTGGGCAAAACATGGGGTACACAAGATAATAAATGTGATTAAATAAGGGTCATCACAAAGCAACAGAATCTTTGCTGTCGATGTTTCCTGAATTTTTAGTGTTAGTCACCATGCCATTATAATCTTCTTACATTGCCCTTCACATGGCAGAGACTCTTTCACATCAGCTGCAGTGGGAATCAGTTTTCCTCCTCATGTAAGGGCAGGTTTCTGAAATAAACTCCTGGGAGCTTCTGCTGCCACATCACTGATTTATACTGTGCTTCAGACTAGAGCTCTGTGTACATTTATATTAACCAGAGCTATGCAAAAAGCTTTTGCTTTCTTATCACCACTGCCTGGCACAATAAAACTATTGTTTTCCAACCTGAGACTCTAATGCACGAAAAGAGGGACCAGATAAGAGCCAGCCTCCCATAATCAAATCATAGAGCAAATTCGGTTGTGAATCTAAAGAATTGTCTGTGTATTTGAAGAATTGTGCATTGTCAGATGACAATTTCCCGAATTTGCCCCATGGTTTTATAGTTGCTTAATCTCTTCCAAGCACCAGTGTGTAGCAAGCAGTAAAACAATTCCACTACCTGGTCACAAAAAATCTGGCATTTCTCTGAATCTTCAGTAATTCCTGCTTGAAATCTCTTCCATGCTGTCTGTTTTATGGGCTGCTCTTCAAACAAATACAGTTGACTGGCATCAGTCTCTTTTGAAATGCAGATTACTTAGAGCCTCCAGAAGCCCCAGGCATTCTTTTTATTCATCACTCACATGGTTTTAATACATTACCATTTACTGGTCAGGGAAGGGAAAAAAAGCCTGGATTTAAGCTGTGAGTTCTCACTGTCTGTTAAAGGCAACTGCATCTGCTTTATATAATTTATAATTTTTTTTGTAAATTTTAAATCTTATCACTTATGATACATTAATTAGTAGTAAATGCTGAAAAGCTCTGCACAAATATTTATAACATTCTAAGACTGATTGATGACTTTATCACTCAACCTATTCACAAGGTGTGCATTTACTTCTTCATGATGGAAGAAAGAAAAAAAATTGATGAATAGTTTTTTTAAGATGTACAAGAAAGAAAAAGGCAAAAACATGGATGCAGAAACTAGGAGCCAACAATATACAAGCAGTCAAACACTTTCTCTTGAAAACAAAGGTTTTGAAAAAGTGAAATGATCTGAAATGAAAAGCAAAATAATTTCTTTCTTTTCAGCAAACACTAGTTTTAACACTATTCTTGCTTCAGTTTTCTATGAAGTGACTCTTGAGTCGTCTTTTTGAACAGACTTCTTCTTCTAATTCCAAAATAATTAATTTTGGAATTAACTTTTGGTATGAATGAAATTTCTGTATCTATTATTCATTACTAATTCAAAATGAACTTACACTGCCAGAAATACTTATATGTGATTTTCTATAACAGGAGGAGTTTTACTAAAATTTAAAGGTAAGTCTGAAACAACATATGTTAAACTAACAAAGGGTTAGTAAACCCAAAAGCTGAAGGTTTTTCTGGCACATTATAATTTTCATCTGATCTCGCCAAATTACAAAAAGCTCATGTTGGCTGGAAATGTTGAATTTGCTTTGTTCTCAGATAGTCATGAATATGATTAATTATGGTAGAGCTGCTCCAGTGTTACTGATGCTGATTTTTTTTCTTATGGAAATTATGAAAGTTGAAGGAGGGCAGCTGTAAAAAGATTAGATGAAAGCTTTGAAAATATCTCTGTTTGGCATCCTGATGGGTTTTAAATTTAAAATTTTTGAAATTCACAATTGCTAACAAAGCACCTGCTCTGCTCTGTCAGACTATCAAGATATCTTCCGGCGTTCCTTTGCCCCATGTCCCCATGGTGGGTGTCAGTGTGAGGAGAAGATTAAAGAGGGACCCTTTTGGCAAGAAGAATTCTAGTCTGGTGTGGGACACATCAAGCAGTACAGGAGTGGTTTGTACACTGCAAAAACTCCTACTGCAAGCCTGCATGGAGGGGATGTGTAACTAGCTTTTCATAGAGTCAGAATGGCTTGGGCTGAAAGGGATCTTGAAGATGGGTGCTTTTTGTTTCAACAGAACTTATTCTGTGGCTTAATTAAACAAGCACAACATTATGTCTCACTTGTTCTGTAAAACTTAGCAATGGCCCTTAAAACCCAGTATAACTATCCAGGCTGAGGCTGTACTAGAAACTCTTTGATGTCGGTCTGCAAAGACTGTTTCAGAAATGGTCTCCACAGCAGCAAGTTTAAACACAGTGTATTGCTCCTTGTGCTGTAAATATTATGTAAAATACTATTGAAATAGTTCATACATATTTATTTGCTAATGGATGATAATGTATTAAGAAAAAAAAATATATATCAGTGTATACTCCTGCCAATATCTTCAGATGAATATTCTTATGAAGACAATAGATAAGATCCTAATATTGTTCCACCTGCCCAAGAAAGAAAACCAAAGAGAATGGAAAGTCTTGCTGAATGCATTACCGAAGAAAGAAATAATACATTAAAAAATTAACATATTCATCACAGGGGATTGAATCCCATAAAAATATGTGCAAAGCTTCTTCCTTTGGATAAAAAACATCCACTGCATCAATGGAGCAGAGGTGCTGCAAGGTGAGCACTAGTCCTACAGAAAGGGACCTGCATATTATTTTGGACACACATTGAGCATGAATTAGCAGTCTTGTTGCCAAAAGAAGGGATAATCTCATACTGAGGTTCAAGGCACAGATACGTGAGGTAGTTTTGCTACTGCACTGATAAGAGCACAACTGAAGTACTGAGCCTAATTTTGTCTCCATGTTTTGAAGGTAATGTATACTCATGTGAAAAATTCCATAGATAACAATAATGATCAAGAGATGTAGAAAACCTAGTATCTGCTTTGCCTTGTCAGACAGAATTACTGTCCTCAGCACATCTCTTTACTGAATCAGCTGGTACTTTAGTCACCTTTAAAATTTATTGTAGAAACAGAATCCATTATCTTTAAGTAATTCAACTTTTACTACATTTGATCAAGGGTACTATTCTTTGTAATTGATGTTGCAGTCATGAAACAGAACAAAAACATAAAATAGATTATCCCAATAAAGCAGTAAAATTATGACTGCATAGAGTGATTCCAACTGAATCAGTAGGGAAGTGGAGGCACCTTTCCTTTCACCATGGGTTTTAATCTGAATATTTACCTGATAGCTTTAACCTCTCTTCTAGAAACATTCTATACAAACTTCAAAGTTTGTTATTTTAAGTCTTTGAAAAGTTTCTCACACACTTAATACTGCAGTTAGTAAAGAGGAGGAACAGCTTACTAACAGAATAAATGTATAATTACTTGAAATTGTCACATCAAAATTGAGTTTAACCTGGTTTATAATGACGGCATTAGTATGAGTTAATTCACTGGAGACTATTCACTTAGACTGCAGAAGGAAATTATTCTCTTATTGGAATTACTGAGATAAACAGTGTGAGCCTTGACTGTATTCATGTTTAGAGTGCTCAACTGTTGTGGTCTGTTTTTTCTTCACAAATGTTTTTGTGATGGATAAATAAAAAGCCCCAAATTAGGTCCAGGTCCACTCTCTATAACAGTGAATTCCACGTTAAGGTGTTTTAGTAATTTGGTAGTGACCATGCTTTAGTCTTTATCCATAAAACAGAAATTGTAATGAAATATTTATTAGCAGAACAAGATGAAAAAACGGGCCACTATTTTTCTGGCTGTAGTGTGCTTCAGCCCTGCCACAGATACATTACACTTCTTCAGGTATAATAGTTGACATAACCTCTTGTCCCTCTCTATTAAAATATCTGACAATCATTTTTACCATAACAGCAATGATTTTCTACATTACATTTATCCTGTTAATACGTGAATAATATTCTTCTAAGAAGCAAGATATTTGTCCTACAGATATAACTTCTTCCTGAAGGTGCTCCCTCCTCAGAGATAGGGGCTACCCTTAGAAGGAAGTATAGAACTAGAAATCCTTTCATTTCACAAACCTGAGGACACCCATCACATCCTTTGGGAGCTTGGGGAAAGAGAGTTCAATGCACACTACACGAGGCACTTGGGCTGGTTTTAGCTATTTTCCAGGGCAGCCTAGCACTCAGCTCCCAGGGGCCTCTATGGGTGTGTTCCTTCCACAGGCAGAGAATGGCATGGGCAGCTTCCACAGAGAGCAGAGCCAGCTGCCAGTCTCCACAGAAAGCTCTCCTTCAGTTTGCCAAAAGCTAATGGTGCTCAAGAGCTATGGGTTGGCCTGTTATGCTGTATAACCATAGGGCAATGGTAGAAGACACTGCCAGTCTGTCTTGGGGAAAGTACACAGGATCCAAATGCAAATCTCTAATATGTTTAATGATTTGGATAAAATTGACTAGAAAAGTGAAAAAAACCCAACAACACAACAACAACAACAAAAAAAAAAAAAACCAAAAAACCCTAACAAACAAAAACCAGACCCAGAAAACCTGAGAAGCTGCTGTGCCTATTAGCTGAATTGATTTCATCCTACCTTTGCATCCTTCACAAGTAAGGGCATTATAGTGGTACCCAGAGGCTTTGTCACCGCAGACCACACAGAGCTCTTCTCCTTTCACTCTTCCTGTGGAGTGACCCAGTCTAGGCTTTTTGGCTGCAGGGATATCCATTATCTCTGTCTCCCTTGTGAAAAAGGTCTCTGAGGGTAACCTCCTGAGTTCATACATCCCAGGGGAATACCATTCCTCATGCTGTGGAGGGTAGAAGCCTAGGTTGGAGTAATAAGGTGGCGATGAGATCTGAGGCTGAACTTGGGGAAATGGTACATTGTTGTACTGTGCATAAGGTGACACGTCTGCCTCTTGCACTGGAGAACTCATTGGTTCTGAAAGGACACCTGGAAAATAATAATGCAAAACCGATTTCTATTACTACCATGAAATTGTAGTTATCAGAGAAGTTTCCACTTCCAGACATCTATCTCAAAAACCAGGCACAAACACAAAGACTGCATTATCTAAACTCAGATTTGCTACACAAATACACTGCAAGAAGTTTTAAAAAGAATTTATTCATTCTCAGACACTCCTTTATAATTGGTGGAAATGTCCAGGAGTGCCAGCCTTTCCTGTCAGGATTGACACAATATCTGGAGGTTACCTTAACCTTGCTCATTAAATAGCATATTTAAAATTGCAGACAACTGAACTCTCATTTCTTTTCTGTATGCCAAGCACAACAACACTGAGCAGTCCCTGAATGGTGTAGGTAAAATCAAGTCAAAGTCAAGCAACTGAAAAGCTGAATTTAAAAGTTATTTGCAAACTTATTTCTTATTTTCTGTTGGAGAGAGCCACATCTTGCTGTTTCATGAAAACACTGACTCAATTCCTTCAATAGTTCCAAGAAGAGAGTCTGAGAAAAATAGTGCATTTCCAGGAAGATGACCAGTCCAGTTTTATTTGAATCAACAGCAGTATTTACAAGGAAATCATAGATTAATGTTCATTGGTGACCATCACTTAACAGTACTTCAGAAGAACTCCAAAAACATTTTTGCTGACATAAAATTGGTCCCAGACAAGTGTCCTTCTTTTGTGAGGAATGAAAAACAATGAAGAAATGCTAACAGTTAAAAAGAGGGAACATCTGTAATGAAAAAAAACCAATTAAAATCTATGGCAGGGGATCCTTCCCTCTCCTTTGTCTCACTTCAGTTAGTGCCAGAAGCTAACCTTTTCATTACACCTGCTTTTTTACTTTCAAGGTCTCACACTCTTGCTCTGCAGCTTTTTATCTTCATATTTTACCGTGCTACAGAAGCCATGTAAGTGTTTTGGGTGTGTGTGGTCACTCTATTATTGCCCACAGCACTTCTTTGCCAATAACAAATGCTGAGGTCCCATTTCCAGAATAAGCAGCAAGATGTATGTCTGGAAAAACGTGACACAAAACAGAATGAGAATAATGGTTCCCTTTATTACCAGTAATTAATTTAATTATGGTTGCATTATATTGCTCTGGAAGAGGCCAGGGCACCAAGTGCTACAGTGGCAGAAGCAGAGTAGCAGAAGGCACTCCCCAAATCCAAGGTTATGCCGTTTAAACAAATAGTATAGACACACAGAGGGCATCTGGGGACTCTATGAAAGAGCCTGGAAGTGACATTACAGCTTCATGCATCAGATGCAAACTGTCACTGAGACCTGCCAGCCACAGCGGTGACAAAACAAGTAAAGGGTGAGGACAGCAGAGATTTTATACCCAGTATAGGTTTAATGAGTTGTAGGTCTTTAGCTGTATTTACCATTTGTTGAGACTGCTGCTCATGAAGGCTGGTCAAGGTACTTCAGGTACAAAAACTGGGGTTAGTTGTGGGATACACAATCATTCAGTCTCTCTTTGGAAAGGAATCTGTTCACTGTGGAAAACTACGTTTTCATTTGCTCGTTAGTAATTAGTTGAGTTTGCTAAAAGAAAGTGGGACAATCCCAAAATGAAAAGGAAGAAACTGTTGATTTTTAGCTTTCTGCCATACACAGGAAACTCCACAAAAGCTGTATACCAGCCTCTTGAACTGCCTGAGCCTCTGAAAGAGCAAGAAGAGAAGGCAACATTCCTTCCACAGAAAAAAATCTCAGGGCTTGTTAAAAAACTCAGAGCTACTAAAGAACTGCAGCACATCCTGAGACAATACTGGGGGTTTATTTAAACAAGCTGGGTTACAAGTATGTTTAGAAAAATCTTCCCAATCATTAATTCTACTCTGCTTCCAAAGGAAACAAAAAAAATGAGTCTTAATTAAGCAAGTTAAGTAAAGGGAAAAAAGCCAAACAGCCCATATCACCTCCTTTTTCTTTCCATCAGACACAGCATTAAACAATTCAGCTGAACTGAGTCCATACTCACATCAACGGAAGGGAAAAGGAAAAACAGACAGGTTTGAGAGAATGTGGCCTTCTTTTACATAAAACAGACTCACAGCTTAAGCTCTGGGAAGTGCTCAATGAGCAGTGTGATTTTTGAAGATGATTAGGTTGTAACTATATAGGTTTTCCCACCTTAGATTGAAGTTTTGAGGGTTTTTGTTTGGTTTTGGTTTGGTTAGTTTTAAGTAGATCTGAGCATGAGAGTCTAGACCAAATAATTTCTTATCACAAAAGAAATCTTATCTTACCAAGTGGAATGTACATAAGCTTTACTCTAGATATATATATTAGTAGAGGTCTGGAGTGGACTGGTCTCATGCAACTAAAGCATAAGCAGCCCAGTAAAATCATGGCAGTTGCAGTAGTATAAGCAGTGAAAGTGAAGTCAGAAATCAGTTCACTGGACTACACCAACATTTTGTTTGTGTAGTCTGAAATATTTTGAACCATTTATCTCTTTTTCCTTTTGGGAGGATACCTTTCAGATTTTTAAGGAAAGACTATTTAAGCACACACAAATATTAAGTTACTTACAGCTGCAGATTTTTTCTATTTGTAAATCTTGTATTTTGTATGTAAGTGTTTTTCAATTAAAACCTTTTACAAAAATGTTGAAAGCTTACTAAAAACAAAGTTAAACCTTCACATGCATGTGATCATTGTTTTACAAATATTTTTTTCTATTTGCAACTAAAACTTTATTTTATTAGACAGTTTTGCTTTTGTTACTTTAAATTTTACACAGAATACTTTACATGAAACATCAAAAAATATTTGACTTGTAGAAATATTCCTTGCAGGAATAAAGAAACTGTTTTCAGTTTGCAGAATGATACTGAGGTTTTGTGTAAGCTAAATGTGATTCATGCAGAATATTACAGAAATTACAATGAGATCACGTTTTAATGTAAAAGTTACTGTTCCAATAATATGAAGTTCAACAAAGTGAACTAAATTCTAAGCAGGTTTAAAATATGAACCCCTGTTGCTCCTTCATTATTCATGAAGGAACATAATAAAATAACAATATCCAGAATTAGGTAATTTGGAAACCATGGCATAGCCTTTAACAAAATCCTGGTTTCATTCCAAACAAATTATTTTTGAAAACAAAATATCTTTGAAGAATCATTGGTGTAAAAAACCTACTAGCATCCTACAATTTCAAGGAAGAGTGCAAGAATAGATAACAAAAGTATGCAAGTGAGAATATGCCAGTATCCTACCTCAGGCTGTGTTCAGTCTGACCATTTCTTGATGAAAAATGCTCTCCTTAATGTGCCACAGTCCTTGTTTCCCTCTTGTTTTCCTTTTTTACGTCCTAAAGTCTACATGTACATCAAACTTCTTAATTCTGCTTTGTCTGTGTCTTGTTCACTTCACTTTACTGTGAGAACTTTCTTTAAGATTAGAAAGGAGTGACACAGACCAGAGGTTATATAGTTTACTAATTAACTCCATTACGAGCAACTTGTTTGTAAATGCCGGAAACAATGTCTGTTCCCAGTGGGGATTTACCTGGATAAAATTTGATTGCCAGTTTGAGGGGATGCCTCCAAGTAGCCAGGCCATTGTATTTTTGTACCTATTGTGGTTTAGTTACAACAAAATTTTGTATCAACAAATATTTGGTAAGGTCGGGTGGTTCTGTGCAGTAGATTAAGCACTCCAGTATAACAGGAAGCAGGGTTTTTAAGTGGAGAAATGTTGCATTCTCAAAAAAAGGCCAAAGTGCTCAGGCCATACTGGACATGTATGACAAGACAGAATGGCTTGGGCTGGAAGGGACTTTAAAGACCATCTAGTTCCAAACCCTGAAACAGGAAGGGACACCTTCCTCTTGAGCAGGTTGCTGAAAGCCACATCCAATCTGTCCTTCTCATTAAATTTTTTTACTTACCTTGCCACTCTGTTTGGTTTGGCTCTCTTAATAATTATTATGCATCCAATGTTTTCTGTTTTAATTTGTGCTGGTTTGTTTCTTTTTGATTTGGGGGTCGGTTATAAGCCTAATTATCTTCTCTGCAGGGATGAAGCCAGATGTTGCATCAACTACCAGGTGGTGCCAAAGACAAGAAAGTTATTTAACATATCTTATGATTTTGAAGCTGTTTAATCAGTTTGGACACTTGACCCTACTAACTTTTTTATTACTATTATTTATTCTAAAAAATACACCAAAAAACCTCCAAAAAACAGACTAAAACCAGCCAACCACCCAACCAAAAAAAAAACCCCCAAAACCTCCAACAAAACAACAACTAAAAAAAGCAAATAACCACAAACCAAACAAAAAAAATCCGCCCCCCCAAAACCAGAAAAAAAAGCAGATTTACCTAAAAGGAGTCAGTCTTTCAAGCTCCTCTTAGGCACTGTTCTGTGTCTACAATTTTCAATGGTATGTGTTGTTCTTTCATTAAGAAGTTAGATATATTCCTTTTTCCTCCCCTTTGTTACATGTCCTTTTTTTTTCTTATTGTTCCTCATCCATTTCATCCTCAGCTTTTAAGAGTGTTCATTCCCCCCAGAAACTTCTTTCCCAGCTAGGAACATATACAGTGAGGGTGGCATTTCTTGCCTTGTTATATTTTAATGTCACATTACAAGAAAACATTTTCATGCCATCAAAAAATATTGAAAATACTTGAAATAGGTCTTCATTTAAACTAAGCATTGGATTTTTTTTCAGGTTCTTAGAAATAATTCCATTTCTGATATCTGAAGTTTTACGCTTAGTACTTGCGTACTAGCAACTTCTATATACAGAAAATAGAATGGAGCTAGCTACTTGCTTATCATAGAAATGACAGTTTGAGTCACATACTGTATGTATTTCAGGTGCCACACAAATATATAACCTTTCTAAATCACCTGAGTAGAGAGTTAGGAAAAGAAAAGCAGTTTTGCAGGAAGACAGGGTGGAAGGGAAGGACCCTGTCTTTAACTAGGTTAAAGATCCTTCCTCATTTGCATTTTGAGGCCCTTTTCCCAGGAACTCATAACTGCAGAAGTTATGTGCAAAAGTTAGTGTGTTTTAACTATGGTTAAAACACACTAACTCCAAAGACATACAGAGACACTTTGCCTTAGACATATACTCTTAAAACGGCAGCATACAATTTTCATGTACTGGAAGGCAGACAACCTTTTTTCTGAAACCTGCTGCATCTAGAAGTCTTGAGGCTAAGGATTTAGAAGTGCCCTGGAATTTCTATGGTGATGAGGCTCAAAGGACAAGCAACTCAGAATTGACAGCATTTCTTTTTGAAAGACCTGAACCTGGAGCTAATGTTTGGAGAAGCAATTAGATTTGCTTCTGAAGGTCTAAGAACACTCTCTCCATAGACTGAATAAAGCATCGTGAAAACAAAATGTATTTCCAAAGTTTTTTTACAGAATATGAGTATGCATCTTTGAATAAAGGAAACTGGTTTGTATAAAGGGTAATGTCTGTAAGCCAGCAATTTTTAACTTGTGAGCTGCAATGTATGAGAAGACCTAAAAGAAACATGCATTATAAGGACCATCTAAAAGAAAAGCTTTCTTCCTGTTTTCTGGGCTTCACAAGTCACTTCCTGCCAAAACTGAACGTGAAAAATTGCAAATAATTTACAAAGATAAAGAATTGAGAGGCAAAACTACTTCCTAAAAGTGTTTTGCAGAGATGGCGTCATATTTTCACAATGAGTAACTTTCTCTGTGCACTCAGTTGCATATTGTTTCTGATAGGCTTTTCTCCAGCTATAAAAGCAAAAAAGACACCATATTAGAGTGACACCCCACAAAACAAAAGTCAGCTTAGGTGAAACACAGCAGGAGTGCTAAGTTTTCCTCCTAACGGGACCCCTGATTCAACTCCTTAATACGTTATTTCCTTCTGTTACAGAAATGTCAGTTTGAATTAAATCTCCATTGTGCTAAGCTCTGAACACCTTTAATGAGACACAATCCCTCTCTGAAAGCTTCACAATTTGTAAGTAAGATCACCCTGTGGAGGGAAAGTATTTTACATTAACATTCTTCCTTGTATTTTCAAGCAACCTTATCATTATTCCCTGTAATTAATGAAATAATTAATGAAAGTAGATATTGGGGAGAAATTTCTTGACAAAAACCTGAAGTAGCTTGGGTATGCAGGAGTTTTGAAAGATCACTGGATATAAAATTTGGCACTCTAGATTTGAACATGATTCTCCTCTCTGTATATCATGGACTAACACTGGAATTAAGAGGTAGCAAAGGAGTTGTTTAGCTGTTAGCATATATTTTTTTAACAAATCCAAAACATTTCACCAACCAAGCCCCAAAACAAAGAGGGATAAAAACCAGTAACCCACAATAATGAAGTGGGTTCTGCTTATTATTGGTGGTAATGTTTTAGTTTAGCTGTATGGAGCCAGGACACTGCAAGTGGTCTGACTTGTAGAGATGGTCCTGACTTCCACGAGCTCTGCAGCTGGAGTGGCTCTGGGTGCCAGACTCCTTCCTTCCAGGCCCCAGGCACTACTCTTGTTTCAGACAGATGAAACTTGAATGTGCTCAGTTTTTCTAGCACTCAAAAAGGCAGAATTCTGGTCTTATTTGGACTTTAAACTTCTGAAGTGTTGCAGCATTTTGTGGGGGTCTGTACTGTTGTGAGACTCTCAATGTATCATAACTTACTCAATGAAGGAGCCACTCTCTTGTCAAATGAAAGGCTAAAAAAATGTATTATTCTCTTTTTTTTTCTCTCTTAGCAGTACATATACCAGAAAACAGCTTACCCATGCTTATAAAATATTGACCAAGAATTTTTCACTCATTAACAAACTCATAGCTTAGCCTTGAAAAATTTGGTGGAACTGGAGCAAGGAGAATCTTCCAGCCTGCTTTATAAATTTTCTTGTGCACTGAAGTTAATAGAATAAAATTTTAATGGTTTTAATAAGACAAATATTTTGATCTAGGTGAAATTACTTTCATAAATTTGCATAATATGGCAATGCAAATACACTGCACTATAGTTTCATTACAGATTAACTAGAAATATATCTGCTCAGCTTGATTTAAGTGACTCACATGAAGGTAACATCCAGCCTCCATACAAAGGTCTGTTTTTGCCAAATGATCTCCAGTATTAGAAGAGTGTCACAAAAACAATGTACAGGTTCTCCTGTGAGCAGTGACGACAGCAATAGTGTTCAGGATTGCATTAACACCACAGATCTATTGTTTGTTATTCCTCCCATAAGTTCTGAAGATTGAAGAAGGTTGGCACATTTCAGCCTAATATCCTTGACTTGAAGTTTCAGTCCATTTTTTTCTAGGTTTCTGAGTATAGGACAGCTTGCTATTTCAGCCTGATCTGGTGACTTACCAAACAAATGAGGACCTTCAGCAAGAGGAAACCCATCAGCAGTGGCTAGCTGATGATGTCCTATTAAATTCATTTCAGATCCCATTTATTCTTCAGTTCAGGAGGAATATGCTGATTCAACAGGAGGTTGAAAAGAGACTCTGAAATACATGAAGCAAAAAGAATTTTTAAAACAAGATAATCAACTTTAGTGTAGCTAGTGTAAAGCAGAATGCAGGAGGTTGTTTCAATGCTTGCTGTAACAAACATTGTCTTGAAATTACAAAACCTAATTCAGCCTTTAAATAAAAGACTACATCCAGCCTGTTTGTTTTTTTCCTTGCTGTGGCACATTTTATTTGCCTTCTTTCTGTTCATTTTAAATTAATAGTGGTTCATGCCCAAATTTATTCAAATATTCAGACTGAAGCACTGGCCTGACCTCCTGAGGTCATGGTGCCCAGCCCCCCTACCATGCAATCAATACCAATTGTTTGCATTATTTTTCATCACCCTTTCATCATTTCATTGCTTCCACTTACTGAAAAAGTAATGGTTAGATCAGAAGAACACAGACAGGAAACTTGAGTTTAATTTCTAGGGACCGGCTCTTTATCTTGTCTTCGGTAATTACTGAATGAGATAAATGGTGACAAGCACAGAAAGCCAAGCCTTGCTCTGATAACCAGGCTCGCCCATCTGCTCTCTCTCTGGCCTCCAGCAGCCACACAACTCTCACTTGGGGAGGCTGGGAGAGGAGTGAAAGGGGCTCCCTTGCCCAGCTCATGTGGGTGGATTGGGCCAACTCCAGATTGCACTTGAGGCTGGACCAGCAGGAGAATATAGAGCTCCAACGAGTAGACATCTCAAGGGCTTATACAGACACCAAGAGGATTCTGCATAAAGTTGTCAGCAGTCTGTTTTCCTTTGTTTTACAATCTTAATTCTTCATTTGGTTTTATTACTGGGGGACTGTCCCTGGGACTGCATTTCCACTCACTGAAGGCATTTGAGAGTTATAGCCCAGTTTGCTTCCCAGTGAGGCTCAGCATGTTTCTCCAGGAGAAATGAAGTCATCTGACAAAAATGTGAATGCTGCAGGAGGCCTCAGTGCTGAGCAGGCTGGGAAGTAGCTTGTGAGAGTGACAGGCACACTCTGTAATTAC
Source organism: Leptocoma aspasia (assembly GCA_013399835.1). Taxonomy (NCBI): domain Eukaryota; kingdom Metazoa; phylum Chordata; class Aves; order Passeriformes; family Nectariniidae; genus Leptocoma; species Leptocoma aspasia. The sequence continues at coordinate 16,419 of VXAX01000633.1, read as the reverse complement.
ATTCAGATTTGTGCATAAGGGTTCATTAAGTTCTTTTTTAACATAAACAGAGGGCCTCTAATTAGACAGATGCATTTTAAATGTCTGCCCAAAGATAATTTAAACAGTTTACTTAGAAATGTCAAAAGCTACTTGTATCACAGACCAGATAGGGTTCTTGTGGCAAATCACATATAAACGCAGAATCTCCAATCTAGCACAGAAACAGTTTTGCAACAGCAGAAAAACTCCATGTATCTTGGATGGGGTTTGGCAACCAGCCCAGCCACCCCACTAGGTCCACGTTTACTTCCAACCATTTTATTGCCCTGCTGCCTCATTTTTCAGGGAAGTTATCTGCTGAAATCAAGAGGTGGGGCTACCCACATGGCTCTAAGGTCTTTAAAGTCCTGACAGACAGATTTCTCATGAAATACCCATGACAAACCCTTGGGATGGGATTCCTCTTACAGCCCATTAGAAGCGTTCTGTGATGGGAGAAGGCAGCGGCACAGTCAGGACCATTATAATGGCCAGCAAGAACAACATTAGAATGAAGCATTTTCAGAGGGCTAAGGAATATTTTTGTGGATTTTCTTATTGAAGACCAGAGAGGAGAGACCATCAGCACCCTCTCCTCATGTCCCAGCCCTTTAATATCTTCCTTACAGCCCATGGGAGTGCAGCCCTTAGAGTTCCTTGCAGGATCAGCTCTCCTTACAGACAGACATGAAGACTGCTCCACCACTACTACTACTTCTCATGTCTCCTCATCAACCCCTGTTTGAGGGTCTAACACTGCAACACCTAACATCAGCACTGGGATTGTGAATTTCTGTATGTTCATAAAGAGCCTAAAGTTTATCTTCTTAGGAAATGTTAGAAGTTATATCAAAATACTTTAAATACAGTCCCAAGAAGACATCTATTTAAAAGTATTTATTGCCAGCATATGGTCAGACTTTCAATGCATAGCTTCTTAGCTTGTAAGTTTTATATTCTACATCCTGCTAGTTTGTGCTGCAAATAAAGAAGAAGCTATGTTTCTAAATTCTTATAAAGGGTTTGTGTTTTCACAGCCTCTTTGATATGTCTATAAACTTCTGTCTCGTTTCTTTGAGGACATTCCATTTTTCAACACATCATTGTATAATGCCCCTCTTTAACCTCAAGATGGACTTCTTAGAATCTATTATTCTTTGCATACACACATAAAAAGACCCAACCCTCATGTTATTAATACTGCTTTGTTGATAGTAAGAATCTTGAGGACATATTTGTAATAATATGCACTATTGTAGGACATTACAGGTTTTGTAACTCTACACCTCCTGCCACATATATTTTTGTCTGCATGGATTCAGTTCAAGCCAAATGTTCATGATGATTTTACAATTCCCACCATTTTAATACTTCATTTTCTTTAATATATCCAGATGTAGACCATTTACTAGATTTCATGGAAGAGATTACTCCAGTCTTCTTGGGGTTTGTGCAAGGCACAAGATCACCATAAAAAAGGCCAGAAATATATTTTCCAATGCATCTAGCTTTGGTACTGTAAATTTCACTAAACACCAAACTCTTCATTAAATACTCATTCATACTTAGCTTTGATTTTCTCCTGAGTCCACCCTGCTGTGAGCTATCTAGCCTACATTATATTTATCCATAGAATTAATTTCACTTGTATTTGAAAGCAGCATGTGCTGATTTCCAGCTCTAAGACCTACACTAGGTACACAGTACAGAGCATTTAAGCTACACTTACTCCATATATTGTTCAGTTCTGGGAAATCATGTAGGTCACTATATTGGACTGATACTCCACCCTGAGGTGTAACAACAAAACCAAAGAGCATCTGACGTGTAAAAGCTGAAATAAAGGCAGTAGAAGCACAGGAAATCAATACCGCCCTCCAAAATAAGAGCCCTTCAAGAGAAAAGAAGAGGCATGTGATAAATTGGAAAGCTGCTTTTTCCAAATAATTTTTAGTTAACTTTTTAAATAAACCAATTTACTCCAGCACCTTTGGAGATTATTTTCATAGGCCAAAATATACAGCAAAAGCAGAGATCACTATGTATAAAGTATATATGTGCCCAACTGCTTGAGATAATTGTCTTCAACTGCATGTTAAGAGCTTGGAATTGCACAAAATTTTATTACATCTAACCTTTAACATACTTCAGAACAATCAATGTGTGGTTACATGTTCTATATTTAACTAAGAAAATTTACATGTATGTTATTATATATGGGGCTTGTTTTTCCACTGTATGGGTGTATATACATATTTATTCAGATTTCTTATGGGATATATGTTCATTGAGGTATACAAATATGTATATATACACAATTGGGCTTTCCATTGAACTCTAGGTTTCAGATTTATTGTCTCTTATCTGTGCACTACCCCTGATCTTGCTATGGTCAATAGTAAAACTTTCCCTGGCTTCTGTGTAAGCAAAGCCAAGTCTCTTACTGAAATAATTAAAGTTAAGTCAACCGAGCTCACTGAAAACAAAAGCATCCTGGCCCCACACTTTCAAGTAATGTAAAAATACATTTGCTCATCAAAAAAGCTCAATGAGAGCTCTAATTGTGGTTTACATTCAGAAGAATGATTGAATCTATTTCAAATACTCAGCAAAGGAAGACGTATCAAAGCACATGCAAAATCTTTCACAAATATTAGTGAAATACATTTCCTTCCATCTGTCCCATAATATTTTCCTATTATTCACACATCTGACTGCCTATTGCTCAAAGAGAAATGTCAGTAACCTCATTAATCTATGGCCCTATCCAAACATTGTTAACATCAATGGGAAGATAGGTTCCCATCTCATTCACAGGCTTTTGATGTGGGCTCATAGCCTTCCTGTAGAATATTTAATGCAGTGCCTCAGTTATTTGAGGAGATATTTTATTTGCTTACCTGTTTGTTTTAAAGTGTATCAAAGGGACCTGAAAGCATTAGGAAGATTCATGCTCTCTATTTCCAGCCTGCTGCTCTCAGGTAATTTTGGCAAGCACAGCACTACAGGCAACTACACAGCAACTCATGCAAAATGCAAGCAACTGTACCAGCAAGTTTGAGAAGAAGCAGAGGCAGGACTAGTGTTACTATGCTTATTTGAAATTTTCTGTTACATTTCTTAATATGGAGTTTTAAATTAGAACATGAAAGAGACACAGGACACAGAAAAAAAATAGACTATTCCTACTTCTTAATCCTGAAGCAAAGCCAGGTGTCTGAGTCCCAAGTAGAATTGAAAACTCCATGAGAAGTATCAATGACATTTCTGCAAGCAGGTAAGTAACTTCAAAGAGTGGGGCCAGCTTCTGACTCTGCCTGGGATTACCATTTGTGTGTTTCTTGCTTTCTCTAGAATCTCTTTCATGTCTCACCTAAAAAAACTGCAAGCCCTCCACTTCTAACATGTTTCTGGACTGCCATTTAGACTAGTGTAATTCCAATATAATTCCCAATCTCTAGGTTCCCTGTAAGCAATAGCAATAAAAATAAAAATAACAATAGCAAAATGTGTTCTGCCACAGTTATAGTTTTTTTGAAGATAACGGAGTAGCAGGAACACTCAGAGTAGAATTACATTTTCTTAAAAACTAGCAATGGATTCAATAGTAATCACTTGAAATTTGAAACTCCCTTTTACTTTTCCTAGTTATGTGAAATATGTGCTAAAGTCTTCAACTTTGGAAGATGCACTTGGAATCCATACACAGAACTCTCAAAGAAAAAACTGTATGAAACAAATACAATTTTCCCTTTCTGGATTTTTCTCTGTTCTCCCATTAATCACATTGAAAATATTTCCTCTTTCTTAAAGGATAATATATATACATATATATATATATAATTTAAAAGCTAATGCACACAATTAACTAGATAGTGCTGTTGCAAGAAAGTCTCAATATCAAACTTACACCTTCTGTTCCAGTGACACACAGAAGCAGCTTTCTAAAGACCAATTTCAATGTGACCTTATTTTTCACCTTACCATGTTTCCCAAGGGGAGTTTCTACTGCTGAGACAGTTTTGTAGATGAAATGACTTCTTACATTATTCTTCACTTTAATTTTTTTCTTATCAAAAATCCATTAATATCCACTAAATAATTCAGGTGATAAAATTACTTTTATACTACACAACAGCAAGAAGCTATCAGTTTAAGGAATTATTACTTACTGTTATTTTCTGGAAGACTGCAGATGGCAAGATGTAAGACAGTTCTGCACTCAGTTCAGTATCCTAATGATTCTCACATAGGAACATTTTTGTTTTGTTTTTCTTTCATGTTTAGCAGAAGCCTGTAGTGATAACACAATGAATCTAAGCTTGGGCTTATTGGCTCAGTGCCCTAATGGACAAGGATTACTCATTAACAATTCTTTCTTTGCGAAACTCTCCAAACATGGGCTGTATTAAAATGTTGTGAATTCCAGCTTGGCCATCAGCACAGAGATTTGAGATGCTCGTTAATACTCTGATCAGGTGCAGAGGGGAAGTTAACTCAGACGGTGGGGTGGTAGAACCGTGTTGCTAATTGTAACACTTTCCTTGCACATGTATATTTTTGTGACATCCTCAGCCTCCTTTTCTTTCCCATCCAAAGAGCCCAGATGCTATTCCAAGACATAAACTTGATTTTTAGGACTTTCTGTTATTTTTCACACTTTTTAGGGAGACTGAGCATTCCACTCAGTACTGAAGCAGAATAGTCTGTAAATTACAACATCTCAGGGATGTGAGGACATTAAAGTTTAATTCCTGTAACTGCAACAATCTCTAAAAAACTGCTTAATTTTGATTTGGGCTCATCACACAAAGCTTTAGACAAGAAACTGAGGCCCCTAATTTTAAATCTATCAGAGTCATCCACAGGGGGAAGAAATTGGTACCTGTAGAAGGAAAACCACACCCTTGAGCGGGTTGCACTGTATCTGAAAATGCTGATGTGTTGTCACTGACAGAAAGGGGACCTTGAACCACCACATCCCCATTTACCCTGCAGAGGGAATCAAAGTGAACAGGAATGGATTGAGGCTGTTTTATTTCAACATCCCACCTACACAGGAAGCATAATAATTCCCTGGTTTGCATTGCTAAACATACCCAGTGGGCATGAGTTGATCTGACAGTGGTACTGACACAAATTTCAGTCAGAGGAGACTACTGACAGCATCACTCATGGTGAGTTCATGACTGCCACACAGTATATGATGTCCATCCTTCTCTACATATTTTGCACTGTCTGAGCAAGATTGAATACACAGAGACACAGGCTGTGCCTCCTACTCGAGCAGAGAGGCACTGGGCAGCAAACATGGTCCTTTCTCTGAGAAAGGTGAGAGCTGCTGGCCCCAAAATTACCAAGAATAAAATTTCTTCACTTTACCTCATTTTAAGAGAAAAAAAGAATACTTTAAAAAGGTATATTAATCCTCAAGCTTTTATCAGGGCAACTCAAATTCTCTATAAATCCTCTATACTTCTCATGAAAATAATTTTAATAATGAGTGTCTTTTATGTGTTCTGTCCCTTGCAAATTCACCTGGTAGCCACCCAAACACTTGTGATATGACAGACTTCTGAAGAGAGCAATGGGAGAATGATGCCATAAGGCTGTCACTGGACACTAACTCCCAAGACACTACTGTTTCCAGGGATTTATGCCTATAGCTTATTCCAGCAGGCACTGGATGTATGATAAATACATTTAAGACTAAGGCTCTCAGTCCTCATTTCTGACTCTCTGAACACCATCTCACTTCTCTAAACAGTGAGATTTTTGTTTGACAAATTCACATATAGCAAAATCAACAAAGTACTTTCAAGTAAGAGAATTCTTCCAAAACAACCCTTACCCACAGGAGACAGGTGGTCTCTTGAGCCAAGCATGCCAACAGTCCATATGACACTTACCACTATATGTCCACTCCAGTGGTGCCTAGAAAACACATGCCAAAAAACCAATTTCTTTGGTCATCCTGAGGCCAGTGATGGGTTTTGTCCCACACCAGGAGAAAGAGCAGAAGTGGAGCCAAGAAGTCCAACAAACGTCATATTATGTGCCATGGAGCTATCAGTCTCTTGGTAAGTTCCAAAGATCTGAAATTTCGTTTTCATCATTCAGCTTCCCCCAGCATTGGTCTGACATGGTTGGTGGCACAGAGCAATTGCTTTTTAGAAGTGCCTAGAGACTAACTTTCAACAAATGTTCTTTCCCAAAAAGCATTTTCCTCTGTGTGGATGTTGTTTGTCACACAGCTAAGAGTCCAGCACAAAGGAAATGGAATTTAATGCTGCTAGTCACCAACATATTTGTTTCATTAAAGCATTTTTCCTTTCCTTAAATAGTAAAGAGGCAAGTCCAAAGTGGTGCTTTGTCTACTAATCAATACATTCAAGATATTATTGGAAAAAGCAAAGAAATAATCCACAGGATCAAAAGTGGAGATGTTGCCTGTAGCAATGACATGTGGTATTACTGGTTAAAGCCAGGTGTTCATTTATATTGTGGTTCATGTACAAATGAGAATTGAAGAGAAAGGAATTGGAGCAAATCAAATATGTCTTCTGTGGTGTTTCAAGAGATTACATACACAGCATCAGGGGAGAGAATATGAGGAAATATTCAAACACAGGTACTTATAAATGGAATATCTTCTCTAAGACAGCATTGCATTCCAAAATTTTTAAAATTTCAGAATATTATCTGACATCCTGAAACTTTTCCAGACAATAGTAACATCACTTCTGTAATTGACAAAGAGTGTGTAGTATTCTACACTACATCTATGGCATTACCAGTCCAAATACATGTTCAGCAACAAAACCAGGGACATAGATAACATTCAGAGGTAGAAATCTGTCTGCCTAGAAAATACCACTTCATAAACTTCACACTCCATGAAAGAATAGGGGCATTTGGCATATCTCATTTGCTCCTCCTCCTGCTACTCTGTCTTTTCTCCACTGAAACAAATGCCATTGCACACTTTCACTGACAAGGTACCTCATGGAAAGGCAAGACAAATCCTAGCAACAAAGTAGTTCGCCATCAAAAGTGTGGGTGGGAAAAATCTAGTACAGGAAGAGATAGGGGGGAAAGAAGAAAAAGTAGGCTAGGTGTTAGCCTTCAACATTTCCTTCTCTCCACATCCAAATGAATGCATCATCACACATTAAAAAAAAAAAAAAACAAAAAAAACAAAACCAAAAAAACCCCCAAAACAAAACAAAAAAAAACACCAACCAAAACGAAAATAATACACCCACAAATAACCAGTACCTGCTCCTTTTTGCTCAGAATTTTCTTCCAGCAGCCAAAAAGCTTACTGACTACTCACAGCCAGTTTTCTGGAGCTCCAACACTGTACACATGACAACTGTAGAACTGCTCAGGTTGAAGAAGACCTCTAAGGTCATTGACTCCAACCACTAACACAGCACCACCAAGTCCACCAGTAACCATGTCCATAATCTACACATCTTCTGAATACCTCCAGGGTTTGTGACCCAACTACTTCCTTAGGCAGACAGTTCCAATGCTTGGCAACTCTGTTGGTGAAGAAAGTTTTCCTAATATTCAATCTCAGCCACTCCTGGCACAACTGGAGGCAGTTTCTTTCCTGCATTAGACAGTCATTACCACAGGGAAGGTGAGGACAAGGAGCTAAAGCCAGATAGATCTCTGCCAATGGATTAATTTCTCTGTTCCCCAAGATGCAAAGGGAGAAACCTCCTGTGTTGCCAGTGGGAAAACACATCTTCCTGGTCTAGGAATTCCTGGGAACAACTTGGGGCAGGTGGGAATTGCAGGAAGGAGTAGATCTGGTCTGGCTGAAAGATAAATCAGCTTTTCCAACTAGCACCTGGACCTGTCAATACCCTGAAAACACCTGGGCATTTCTGACAAAAGATCCAATTGGCAGCAGCCACAGTGAGTGAGATATTTTGGATCTGTGTTTCATAGGCCAAGGGACAGGTGTCTTGACCAAGATCTACTTGTGCTCAAGGACTTCTTTTTCCCTATTCTTACAGCTCCTGGAATGAATGGTACTGCAGACACCTGAGAGATCAGGCAAATTAAATTGTGCCTCAGCACAAACCATCAGTTTCAGCTCAGAAAGTGTTCACAACATGACCACAAACAGTTGCCACTAAACAGCAGTCACCCTCAGCTCTTCTTCCATCCCTGTGGCACGCCTTACTTATCATTGCTACTCAGAGGATACACAGCCTCTACACCACTTTGGGCCAGGGTCTGTCTCCTCACACCAGCCATTTCTTACTCTCAGGCACCCTCACCTCTTCATTTTTGGAAAGATGTCCAAGATTATCACACACTTACAATAAATTTTATCATCTGAAGATAATTAAGCAATCTTAATAGATATGATTGTTTCTGTACAGGTTAAAAAATTGATAAGGAATGGGCACAAAGTTTCAATAAGTTAACTCTTACGTCTGTTAATCTTTTTTTACCTCCTGCATTTCAAAAGTGGAGGAATTACTGCTTTTAAGATTAGTTTAGTTTGTTGATTAAGTCTTTCATTAATCAGAGACTCTTCATTATAAGTTGCTCTCTGATTATTCAGTTTCTGAGCAGAGCAAAGTTTATTCAATAATATTATATTTTGCCCTGATGAAATAATCTGTCTTTGTCATTCACATATTTTAAGTGGAATGTCATGAAGGGTAAGATGACCACAGAATGATCTGTCCTAAGAGGGGGAATTCCTCCCTGGTGACAGGCAGTTAATTGTTAGCCAACATGCTCTAGTGAGACCATATATGTGAGATACCATCCTACAGATGCCTGGGTGCAAGAGGAGAGCTGACTATATGTGGAATCAGCTACAGCATCAAAAAGTTAAGTTTCAGTAGGGGAAACTTGGTCTACTTCCCTTCAGCTGACTTAACTGAAATTTTGGATCTGTTTTTCTATTAATAAGTTCTGGTATTCCACATTAGATTATCTCTCATTATTTTAAATTTTAATTAAGACACTGATAATACATGTTCTTCCCCACCCTTACCCCTTTTTAGAGGTTACAAGTTTACAAATTCCTAAAGAAATCGCAGCTTTAAATTAAACATGTTGGTACAGTATTAGCTGATAAGAAGTTCTCCTAGAGGCCTCGGACTAAATATATACTTTATTCTTACAATTTTTTTTCTCTTGACATTTTGATGTTTTACAGTGTGATAGTGATTGAGTTCAATAAGGGTTAGCCTTCATTTATGTAAATATTTGGAGAGATAAAATTGTTAAGAAACGTTGATCTATTCCAGTAAATGAAAGCACTGTCCTTTCATTAATAAGTAGTTCTCTTAAACTAAATGTCAAAGGTGACAACTGAAGTATTATTAATAAATAAATATTAGAACATTTTTAGATGGGTTTTTGAATTGTTAAAATAATCACACTAAGTAAATTTGTTCTGCAAATTTTTAAACCTCTACTTTTTTCTCATACTTTGTCTAGGGTCAAGGAAAAGGCAGATGTTTAAAAGGACTAGTTCAGTAGCTAGCAAGAAACCATTTCTTTCAGAAGGGGAGAGGAAGTGTAGAGTAGACATCATATGAATGGACAGTGTAAAGCATTGGAGGTGCAGGATGAGCTCTGCTAATGCTATCTGGCAAGGCAGAGTCACTATTAACCTCTTAAACCCTTAGCTCTATAATTTATTGTTCTAGAGGAGGCTCTACCATGCCCTGAAGCATTGCAGGCAGATGACTGCTCTCATTCATGGAGAGGGAGGGCTGCAGAGCTGGCACCAGATGCCCAAGAGGTACCCAGGGCAAAGCCTAGGGGAATCTCCCTATCCTGTCTCAAGAAGTCCGTGACCAGCCAGGGGAAAATGGGAATAATGCACACTCAGCAGCTGATGGAGACGTCATTACATCTGCCTTGACATCTAAGAGAGGAACGGACACCAGATTCCACTATAACTAATACTGCAGTGCTCAGTTTGGGAGAAGCTGCCTTCTTCCTTTGGCAGGGCAGGCATTTGTACATCAGGAAGGAGCAGGAGCAGGAGCAGGGCTGTTCTGTGGGGGGATAAAACTGGAGCTAAGTACAGCTCCACACTACCTGAGGGGCCAGGGTGCTGATAGCAACAGGGGAGGCAACATGGATGAGGGGCCATCCAGGGATCAACCAAGAGCAGCAGGAAGAGGTAGGGCCAGATGCAGGCCTGGAAACACACTGCTTGCAGCATCTGCCCAAGGTCCAGGAGGCAGAGCAGAGGCAGGAGTGCAGATACTGCAGGCTACAGCTTAACACCTGCAGTCCACCTGGGGAAAAATCAGCTCATTAGCCTCCTCATGAGGAAACAATACCAAACAGACTTCCAGAAAATTAACACAAACCAGGACCAGAAGGCCAGGCTTGAGCTTAAACAGCATCCTCAACCTACAGGCAATGTGGAGGCTCCAGATGAGGCTGATTAGGTGTTTTAAAGCCTAGTAGTACCTCAGGACCCTAATGTAGGGCAGCTCTCAAAGCTTTTGTTGACTTTTCCTTGTTCCCTAAGAGAATTTAGACAAAAAACGAACATAGTTATGATCACCTGTGGCAGGCAAGAGGAGTAGCAGCAGGACTAGATCTTCAATGTCCAACTTGCACAAAAAATACTGAGATATGTCACAAGTTTAGCTGAAGAGTACTCATGACTCCACACAGCTAAGAAAAGATGAAAGGGACTAGAAATTAGATAATGTTTGGTCCTGGACATAGCTGAGATATTTCCAAGCTCAGAAAAGTAGTTTAATTTACCAGGGCCTAGGTCAATCTGATCGTGCTCTTAGTTTCCACCTAGAAAAAAATTGGTATTAAGGAAAGAAAGGGATTTAAAGATAAGGAAAAGTGTGGTCATTGAAGGGAAAGTTAAAGGGATGTTGAACAATAGATCTTGGAAGAATTAGTTTATTTTCTTTTCTTTCCTAAACTTCAGCTGACATCATTGCATTCTGAAAACAAATTACTTCCCATTTTTAGAAGAAAGAAACTAAATGTGGTATAAAGCTTATTAAATTTAAATAACGCATGTCAGGAAATGGAGAAGTTCCTTATCTCATAGCAGTGTTAGCTTGGGCTTAATCTGAACAAAAGCTTCATTTATCAATATCTAATCTGAATACCATTTTTGTCCAAAATTGGGTGTCATCCCAAAATATGGGATCATTTGCATTGGCAGATCCCTCATTTATGTCAAATCTCACTTGGCTGATGTATTTCATCTCCCCACCTCATCCTGAAACACAAAACACATAACAATACCAGGTTATCTAGAGTAGATTGCATGTGTGGGAAGTTTGTCTAGTTCTGTTTCTTATCTTTTGGGACCCCATGCTACAAAACCTTTGTAAGAGAGGGAACCTTACAAATCTGTGAATTTTAGGCATTAACTTTCTCCAAATAGGTGTGTAAGATAAGAAAATTTATGAAGAAAAGGGAAAATGAAAATCAATTCAAAGCATGGCAACTCACCTACTCAGCAACTTAATCAGCAACATAAGCCACTGTTCCTCCCTATGCACTGGCTCCTCACAAATATGAAGCCAAATTAGAGGTTTCTATCCTTTCCCTTGAGGTTTCCTCAAAATTGCCTCAAGTTAGTGGGGCACTGTGCCTACAGCTCTCTGCATTTAGAAGCCTTTTACCAAAACTTGTCTTTCCCTTGGTCAATGGAGTTGCCTACCCAGAGAATGTGCTGTGCTCATAAGGAGATGGCCCTTTCTCAGCTGATAATCCATGGTAGAATAAGTCCTCACGAGCCTGCGGGATTCATTCCTATGTGTCACAGCCAATTGCAGCCATATTTGTATTTCTTGGACACAGAAGCTGGTTACCACAATGGAAATGGGGAAAGGAAGGTGTTATCATTACAGAAATACTAGCTAGGAAGTTCTTCAGAGAAGTGACTGGATTGAGCAGCCAGCCCTGGTGTTAACTCTTTTGTCCAGCAGGAACTAGCAAAGAACTGGGCTCCAATAGGATTCAGGAGCCTTTCTACCAACTTATTTGATGTGCTGCTTAACAAAAACATCCCCAGTCCACATGAACCAGCCACCACACAGAATGGAGAGTACAGGTCCAGTTTCTGATCTATTAAATTTGAGTGAAAAATTAAAACAAGATAGCACCAACAATCAGAGATGCTGTTCTGGTTATCATGAGGACTACAGCTAAGTCTCAGCTGCACCAAAATCACACATGAATTTTTTGGGAGGCAAGTGCATATATGTCCATGTGTAAGTGTTGTTATTTCTACTCAAAGGAAAGAGAATTTCTACATGTGATTAAATTGACATTACTGACAACTGAGGGGAAAAAGTCATACCCTATTCTTTTTCCAGCTCTCTTTCCCCATAATAGCTGCTGCTAATAAACTCAGCAGCAGAAGTTGATGGAAACATCAACAGTACCAAATACTGGAATAGCAATGTGATTATTAGATGCAACTGATCTTGTTCTAATATTTATAAACTGATTAGTTCCAGTATGTAATGTATACCTCCAGAAAGTCATCACACACAAAAGGGATTCCTTCCTGTATGCAGGAAAATTACCCAGATACAGGCAGATGATTCTGTTTCAGATTGTGTCTCACTAACGTGGAGCTGCTAAACATGCATACATACACATGCCAAATAAAAAATTAATAGAGGAGAAAAAAAATGCATGGAGCAACATTAGTTTTTCAAAACAAAAAACATTTTTCTCCTGGATATGTGATATAAATCTGTAAAGTACATAAACCCTGAAACTGCATTCTTTTTTTGTCCACATCCAGTTCATTCCAGAGAGAGCAAAAGAAGAATATACCTAGCTTTTACCACTTTCAATTTAGTTCAAGGGTAGTAAGTCAAAGTTAGAAAACGTGAGGGAACTGTTATTTTCCCAATGACAGAACTGCTGTTCAAATAGGTGATGAACTGTAACCTTAAACTGTGCAAGACCTTTATGTCACTGCTATTGCATGATGCTGTCTATATTCCAAGGTATTTGCTCTGAAGAAACGTCAAGTCTTAAATCTCTTTGGAAAATTGACAAAATACAATACAACTTCTCTGTATTGTAAAGCTGATCTACAAATGGAATTTGCAAAAATGTGACTCTCCTTAAATATTAAAAATTATACAAAAATTAATTGCCTGAGAAAGATAATAATTAATAAATATCAGAGACTTTAAATACGCAGAACAGAAAAAATTTAGTTCTTCAAATTTCTTACAACTCAGAGAACTGGGTTTTTTTTCTTCATACTTTCTAAATATCTTTTTAAACTAGCAGAGTTTATATCCATCTTATCCGTTTAATCATTGACTTGTTGCTTAACTTGTCTTGTTACCTAGGCCTTTTAAAGTCAACAGATAATAATATGAAATAAACAAAACCTTTGTCACTTATTCCTACACCAAGTTTTATGTAACTCCCCTAAATATGAGTTGCAAAAGAAACCTTTGAACACCATGCCAGTAAAATGGACTGTATTGCAAAGAAGCTGATAAAATTTTGTTTGGAATACCATCAATTTATTCCAGGAATTAACCATAATTAACCAGATATTTTAGGCTTCTTGAATGTAATAAATCTCTGTTCTGTTAATATACTGTTCCTTGCTTCTACAGGTGGAAAATCTTCATCCATAATTGCCTGGATGCAATTTTTTGAGATTACCAGTAAAAGTGGGCAGAGAGACATGATTTCTCTAATCAGAATGTCAGCCAGCTGGTGCTAAAATGAAATGAGACCTTGACTGCCTTTACACCTGACCTTGGATTATTTCAAGGCAATAACTGAGGTATGGAAAAGCACTCTTTTCCTCTACCTATGCTTGATCTCTCCACTTAATTTCACAATTCAACAGTATTTTAGCAATCTTCTTCCCAGTTCAGAGTTTTAGAAATTAATTAAAAATTGGGTGTGTTTCCGTTATTTGCCTTTAGATGGTGGACCATAACTCTGGATACTTCAGCATGTTGAGGACTTGTCTGGAAGAATATCATGGGATGTGGCCCTGGAGAGAAGAGTGGTCCAGAAAAGCTGATTATCATTCAAAAATCACCTCCTCCAAGTTAAAGAGCAGTCCATCTTTAAAGCATGAATCAAGCAAAGTCATCAGGTGGCCCACATGGATGAACAAGGAGTTTGTAACTAAAATTAAACATAGAAAAGCAGCGTGGAAGTGGTAGAAGCAGTGTTACATGATCCATGCAATGCATATACAGATAGTGTTAGCAAAGTTAAAGGCCATGCCATTGCATATGGCAAGAAATGTGCAGGGCAACAAGAAAGACTTTTACAGGTATACAAGCAGCAGAAGGAAAATTAGGGAAAATTTGGGTTTGCTGCTGAATGGGACAGGGGACTAGAGGACAAACATAGAGAAAACCAAGGTGTGCAATGCTGCCTTTGCCTCAGACTTCACTGATAAGAGCAGCCTCCAGGAATTCCAGGTACCTGAAACCTGTATAAAAGTCAAAGAAAGACTTGCCCTCCATGGAGTAGAATGAGTTTAAGGAGCATCTGTACAGACTGGACGTGCATAGGTCTATGAGCTCTGATGGTATGTACTAAGAGTGTTGAGGCAGCTTCTGATGCCACTGTAAGGCCACTTTCAATTGCCTTTGAAGGGCTGTAACTACTAGGAGATATTCCTGATGACTGGGAAAAAAATCCAACATCACTCTGGTCTTTAAGGAGGGAAGGAACCTGATAGTCTTCTATGACAAGAAGACAGGCTCAGTGAACAAGGGCAGAGCTTGAACTTAACAGGGCTTTCACCACTGTCTACACTGACAGAATCATAAAGCACATAATAGATAAATACACAGTGAGCTTGGTTTGAGACTGGCTAAACTGTTTGTCTCAAAGGTTTGGGATCAGCAGCAGGAAGCCCAGCTAGAGGCAGTGATATGTGGTATATCCCAGGACTGAATACTAAGAGCAGCTCCTCATGCTGCCACTCAGAGAGGCCTTGACAGGTTGTAGAAATGGCCTGACAGGTATCCTACAAACTTCAACAAAGGGAATTTCGAGTACTGCAGCTGGGGAGGAATGGCCCTGTGGAGTAGCCAAATTGACCTGGGCATCTTTCACTAAGACACTAGCTACAGAAACCTCTCTCTCCAAAGAAAATATAGCATCACTAAATAAATTAAAATGTCAAGCCACAATTTGGGGAGAACAGCAGGTGTGGAAACTCAAATTATACACAAGTTTGGTGAACTTTTGTTGCTCATTCTTGGATATTTCATAGTTTCTTGGGGAAAGCACTGAAGAAAATATTACCGAAGGAAATGCTTTGCTTCCTAGTAGGGTTTGTACCAGGCATTCCTGATGAGGAAATCTGCATGTGTGGTGTGTTGGGCTGGAAGCCTTGCTGACCTTCATCTCTTGCAGTAATTTGATGGCTCAAGAAAATGTCTTGTGATATTATTTTTCAAACTAATATGTGTCTGTGTCCTCTGAAACCAATTCCAGCCATTGACACAAACAGAGAACAACGTATTAGCAAACTTCTCCTACAAGCTTTTTTGAAGAGGCGCATCTTTTTGAGTTATTTTTGCCAATAACTGTCATGAGTCAGCACCAGATCTTCTCTGAAAGACGTAAAATTGCCTAAGAATCATAGAATCATAGAATAGTTTGGGCTGGAATGGACCTTTAAAAGGTAATCTAGTTCACCCCTGCTATGAGCAGGGACATACTCAACTAGACCGGGTTTCTCAGAGCCCCATTCACCCTGACCTTGAATGTTTCTTGGGCTGGGGCACCTACCACCACTCTGGGGAAAAAGGAGGGGGCAAGAGGGGTGCATGGACCAAAGGTACAGCTCAAGGACAGTGAAGGAGGGTTAGACTGGAAGCACTGATGCATGATGAGCTCCAGGCTTGGGATATATCTTGGGAGAGAGAAGGAATTAGCTAAGGGGCTACTCCTTGTCTCAAGTAAATACAACAGCAGAAGATGCCATTTGACAAGGGGCATTTTAAGCTGCTTACAATTTTCCATTAAATTGGAATTGAAGTGGTTCCTTGGGAATAGTAAAATTGTGGATAAGGAACGCAAAAAAAATTACTGGAAACACCAGATGTTTCTCATGGTCTGACAGTTCCTGTACCCAGGAAGCCAAGAAGGGTAGGAGACAGAGATCCTGACTGCAGTTCCCCTCCCAGCTTTGTCAGCAACTTTGCCCTTCAGCCCCCTACAAGCATGACAGTTTGCTGTGTGCTCTGGCAGAGCAGAGGGAGCAGGACAGGCCAGCGTGGCCTTGACATTTGGCCAGCCAGGGTAACATTTCAGCTGCCCACCAAGGACTGACAGTTCCAGCCTCTGCTGCCAGGAACCTTGGCATAAAATTTGCCTCTTCCTAGCAAAAATAAAATAAAATAAAAT
>VXAX01000632.1:0-18835 GCA_013399835.1 Leptocoma aspasia | reverse complement strand
ACATCTCCTACACAGGATGTGCTCCTCAAGTTTTCCTCTTTTTTTTTCTGATGTCAGCAGATACATCATGATATCATCTCCTCATGATCACGTGCTACGACTGCTATGCGTCCATATGTAAACCTCTGCACTATGGGACCCTGCTGGGCAGCAGAGCTTGTGCCCACATGGCAGCAGCTGCCTGGGCGAGTGGCTTTCTCCATGCTCTGCTGCTCATGGCCAATATGTTTTACATGCCCCTGTGCCATGGCAGTGCCCTGGACCAGTTCTCCTGTGAAATCCCCCAGATCCTCAAGTTCTCCTGCTCAGACGCATACATGAGGAAATTTGGGCTTCTTACTTTTACTGCTTTTCCTTTTTTGGGTTGTTTTGTATTCACTGTTTTCTCCTATGTTCAGATCTTCAGGGCCGTGCTGAGGATCCCCTCTGAGCAGGGATGGCAGAAAGCCGTGTGCCTCCTTCATCTGGTGGTGGTCTCCCTGTTCCTCAGCACTGCCACATTTGCCTACCTGAAGCCCCCCTCCATTTCCTCCCTGGAATCTGGCACTGTCAGTTCTGTACTTGGTGGTGTCTCCAGCCTTGAACCCCCTTGTAGTATTGAAAATTTCTGAATTTCCTACTGGGTTTCTGAATTTCCTAGCTGCAAGTTTGCTAAGTTTTTTTCTTCCCAAGGGAAACTTCACTTTCTCAAAAAGAGATTTTATAAACATATCTCTGAGCTGCGTCCTGCTCAAGGCCACAAGTGTTGTTTCTCTGTTCCGCTCCCACAAACACAGAAAGATAGTTTTCTCTCTCTTAACCAATGGTAAGAGGGAGCTGGTCTACCAGCCAATCAATTTAGTGTTATAAGAGGTGTTCCACTTGTATAGCTGTGAGCCTTCGGAAATAATCTTAAGCCTTTGTAACAAGCTATGAAATAAGCAAGAACTTTATGCCTTCTGATATCATGGAGTCTTCATAATAAAGCCTTCTAAAACCTTCTGGGATGGAGTCCTTGTAATCTCTGCTCTGGCTTCAAACTGCGATACTCCCTCACATACAGCCTGAGGAACCAGGAGCTCAAGGCTGTGGTGGGGGGACTGATGACTGGATGGTTTCAGAAACATTAAACTCCTTGCCAATTTTTGCAAATCACTTGTAATGCTCTAATAACTTGTAACTATCTTTGATAGCTCTTGTTGGTGTTATAAATGTGGTCGTGATCAAGCCGAATTAATAATCAATCGAGCCAATTTCTAATAAAGAGAAAAATAATTTTTATTTTTGTGACCGAGATTTCGGCCACAATAGCCACGATCGAGAAATGGGAAAGCACCGAGCCCGGGGTCGATGCAGGGAACCCAGACTCAAGCCCCTCTCGCTTTGACTCTTGCCTGTTCGCTGCCGTGGTCTTCAACCAAGCAGGTTAAATACAGTTTATTTTGCCGTAGGCAGAAAGTCTATTCTTTTTCGGCTGGTGGTTCAAATGCAAAAGTCCATCCTTTCAGAGTTCAGTGCTGGACAAAGAGGTCTGGAGCAATGGAGATTGTCCTAGGCGGCGTCTCCTGGACAGTGATGAAATTGTGAATGCTTTCCTCCCGTCCGTGATGAATATGGAGGAGTTTGCAGTTTGGTTTTCATTAAGATGAAGAAATTTGATTGGTATCTTATCTTGTCCCGGGGCCGGTGATGGGTGTTAATGTCCCCCCTTATCTTATCTTGCCACTGGGGCCGGTGTTAATGGTCTCCAGGTGTCCAGTGTTACCCCATCCAGAGATATTCATCTTGGATTTCACGAGGGTGTATCTGTACATCAGGAGAGGAGAGGACCCATCCACCCAGGAGTTTCAGTCTTTTATTTTGCTAATGGGATACTTTCTACAGTCGGCCAGCTGCAGCTGTTGGAATTTCTCTGGGACTGCCTGGTGCTTGCAAGGTTAGGTTTCTTACATTTTGTTAAAAAGTCATGTATTAATTCTCAATATCAACTTATCAAACATAAGTGATTAATTACCAGCCTGAATTACCTACTGCATCTATAACATTTGTTTGCTTGTGGGGTCTTTTTCCCACAGGTGTGGGAAAGGAGGTGTTTTATTTTTTTAATCTTGTCCACTAAGAAAGGCCACTGTTTGTGCCATTTCTCAATTTGTTTCTCTCCATCTTCAATGTGGCCACAGACTGTGTCAATGAGAAGCTGTGCTCTCAGTGGCTTTAAACAAACCAAAGGATCTTCAAGCAAAGTTTTCACCAGACATCCCCCTTTTGTTGCCTTCTCTGGAGCTGCAGCAGCAATGTCTGTGTGCAGAGCTGGGGGCAGATCAGTGCTGTCACAGCAGCTGTGCCCAGGAGCAGCAGCGCTTGGTGTTGCCAGTGCTGCTCCCATGGCCCTGCCCTGCTGCCCTCCTGGCCCTCGTGTTGCTGTAGGGCCTGAGTGCTCTCAGGGCTGGGCACAGTCCTGAGGGTGGCAGTGCCAGGGCTGCAGCAGGGACAGACCATGGACACTACTGGGGCAGCGCTGACACCTCAGGGCAGGGCCTGGGGGCTCCAGGCTCCTTGCCCAGGCTCTCTCAAGAACACACTTAGGCCAATGCTCAGCAGAGAAAACCCCTGTGAGCAGCCCTAGGGTGATCTTGGCCAGGGTGGGGGCAAACAGCATTGCTAGTGCTCTGCAAGGTCCCTGGGGGAGAGAGGAAGGAGCAGCAGAGCAGGGGCTGATCCATCCCCACTGTGCTGGATACCCCAGGGCATTGTCCCAGAATGTCCTCATGGACCTGCCAACAACATCCCCCCTCTGCAGCCCTGGCCTCTCCCCCAGCTCAGAGAGATGCTGGTTCCTTGCAGGCACAGACACAGCAGGACTGGCTCAAGAGCTGCTGTTTGCATTGCACAGAGCAGGCAAGAACACCCCCATGGTGCTGATGTGAGGAGATAAACCTGAGTGAGCAAAAATGCCATCAGCCCCTGGAGGCCAGGAAGGGCTGGGGGACAGGAGGGAAACCACTCAGGTTTGTCAAGGCCTCTGAAATCAGCCAGAAAGTTTGTTCACATGAGCTGTGAGTCTCTTGTCCCACTGCAGGCATTGTTGCTCAGACCCAGGGCTGCCTGGCAGCCACCCCCAAACTGCCCTGAGCATTTCCTCTGCTTCACCTTTGCATTTGCTCCTCTCTCCTGGTCCAGATTTCTTCCTATTGCCCATCCCTGTTTCCTCCCCTGCAAACAGCCCATTTCTGTTTGCCCTTTCTTCTCTGGCCCCATTTCCCCTTTCAGTTCCTGAGCTGGCACCATGGGAGCGTCCCTTGGGGAGCAGAATCATCCTACAAGTGCTGCATGAATTGTCTGCAGGGTCCTACAGTGCTTCGTGCTGCTCCCTTGCCAGAGGCATCACAGGCCGGGGGGCACATCTGGACTGGTGTGTCTGGGTGTGGGGCTCCCTGTTGTGGGGAATGAGGAGGAGCTGAAGAGGCTCTGCAGGACTGACAGGATGGGCTTTGGGCCTGTGTGGAGAAGCTGAGGGAACTGGGCTGCTAGACCTTCTGAAGAGGAGGCCATGGGCTCATCCTGCTTGAAGGAGGGTTTCAGAGGAGTCAGAGCTTTTCTTGGTAGTGGGAAGGGAAGGAAGTGTGCCATGGTGGTGGGGGGTGATAAGGGTGCTGCGACCTTCCTGAAGAAGCGTCCTGAAAAGGACAGCTCAGGAGCACAAGCATGTCCTTCTCCCAGCCCAGTGAGTGTTGTTTGGCTTTGGCTTTCCACTCACGGCGACGTGGAGAAAGAGATAAGAGCTTTGTATGGCATTCCACCAAGTACAAGCCTTTATTAAGACCAGGGCCCTCTGCGAAGGGTGCCAAGGACAAAAACTCCAAGGAACCAGGGAATACCAGGGGTTTATATAGCGACGGTGAGGGGTGCGACAGAACTTGGGAACGAACAGGGAGAGGGTGCAGGGGCAAAGCGAAAGGGGAAGGGCCATTGGGTAACAAAGAATCAACATAGGGTCGCAAAGGCCTCTAGGTTCTCACCCTAACCAAAAAGTTTGTGGTTCAGGAGTTGGCTCTCCAGGGAAGGACAGCAAGCCTTTCCCTGGCCAGATCTCCGGCCCCCGCAACTCCCCTTTCTTTATTTAATAAAAAAGCTTCTTCCAGAGACCTTGTGAGTAACTTCTTTAAACAGCCAAACATGCATTTACTAAAAATACCCAAAAAATATTTCTTAAAAGGGAAGCGACTCAACCCTTAAGTCCCCAGTGGGTAAAGAGGACTTCAAACCATTCAGGTTCATTTTCAGTCTTTAGTTTTTGAACTAGGTTTTGGATTCTCTGGATGTGGGCATGGATGCTTTTGCTGTGGGTGGATAGGTTGAAGCAGCACAGCCCTTGAAACTCTTCATAGCCATGTCCATGGGTGAGCAGTAGAAAGTCATTAGTGGCTCGGTTTTGGAGTGTGGCATGCCTGATAGTTTCCTCATCCGACAGGAGGTCACTTGGTATGGCAGATGTTAAGTTGGCCTGCTTGCCAAGCCAGGTGAGAAAGTTCACCGAAGGCTTTTGGGGCGCCAACCCAAGGTAGAAAAAGGGACATCACCATCCTTTTTTTGTGTGGCCAATTAACAATTTGGTTATCGCAATTTTCTCTAATTGAGTGAGCTCTCTTTTTTTGCAGGCCAATTAGTTTTTATTCTGCCAGTAATGAATCAGTGTTGAGTTCAGGATGAAGATGATAAGCCGGCCAAGTGTAAAAGACCTCCCTGCAGACAGGAGGGGATTCCTGCCCACACCCCGCCCCCACAGATCAAGAATACAACCCAGGGGAGCACTCTGGGCTGACGACAGGAAACAGATAGTGTGCTGCTGGTATAATTGCACCAGTTGGTTGGATAATAGATTTGGTTGGAGGTGGTCTTATCTTTTAATGACTTTTGATATTCCGCGACAGGCCATGCCTTGCCTTCTGGTCTACAATAAAATTTGATGCAATAGGTGGCCTTGGAGGACCCCAAAAGCTCTAATTCTTGGGGTTCCTCTGGTGCATGGGGTACGATCCTCCTCCACTCATCCCAAGTGTCCACCAGGTTGAGTTAGTTCCCCGTGAAGGGGTATTCATTGGGCTTCAAAAGAATTCCTATCAGGCACGAGGCCAGGAGGTTGCTGGTACTGCCCATGGACAGGCACATGTTGTCCTGTTGAAGAGTCTTTGAGAGCGTTATCCAGACTGTGCGTTCTCCTTGTGCTGTGCCACTAGCCAGGCATCCACTGGTGATGTTTTTTGGAGCATCCAGAGGACCAGGAAACTCAGGAAGTCCTCATTTGCCATCCTCACCATCTACGTGGGGGGTTGATGCTTCTGTGAAGAGGGTTTAGATAAGAAATTATCCGTTTGGAGGGGGTCATTTTTCTCAGTAAGCCTTCCTTCCTCACTCCCCCCTTTTCTATAAAACTGTGCAAAGGGGCGGGTATAGGGTTTATTGTAGTGAAGAGCTTTGAGATAGAAGTTTGCCAGTGGATCGCTCTGCGCAATGGGGACACTAGATTGGCCACTGGTGGGTAGCAGCATTAAGGCATAAGAAATGTTCTGGAGGAACTTGAGGGGAAGGCTAAAGATGAGAAGGTTAGTATTGGTTTTTATGGGGAGAGGGAAAGGGACTGAGATGTATAGGTAAGTGGTGGGGAAGGAAGGGGCAGGGGAAAAGGAGTTTTGGGAGTTCTTCCTATTAGTATTGTTGGAGACTAGCAGCTTGTGTAGGATCTAGTGCGCAGCTTGGTCTGGTCTGTGACCTGGTGATGGGACGGTTTGATCTTCGTTGTAGAGGTCTCCAGCACCATCTCCATCTCCATGCCATGGTCTGTTGTTCCTCTTGATGACCTGTATGGGTCTTGGAAGGGTGTGAATAATCCAGTGCGGGAGCAATGTTTGCAGGGCCTAGGTATGGCTTGATGTTTTTTCCTGGGAGCCATTTGGAGCCAGATGGTGTGGACACAGAGGCATACCCCTTCCCCCAGATAATAAATGGGAAAGGCTCTGATGTCTGTTGTGATTCGGGGTCCTTGATCAACACTGGTGGCTTCTCAGTGAGCTTAGCTCAGGCTGAATTGGAGAAGTGCCAGAGTAGGGGGGTGGTCAGGCTCTGAGGATGAGCAGTTTAGAAAATTGGTAACATAGAGTGCCTTACAGAGCCTCATAATGCGAGGTATGGTCTCTGTTCCTCCCCGTTGCTGATCAAGGACCCTCTTAAGAGTTTGATGGGTCCTTTCCACAATTTATTGCCCTGTGGGAGAGTGAGGTATACCCATGGTGTGCCTTACCCCCCACTGATTAAAGAAATCTCTCAACTTGTGGGAGGTGTAGGCAGGCCCGTTATCAGTTTTGATCTGTTCGGGACTCCCAGCATAGCAAACACCAGGAGAAAATGACAAATAGTGTGCTTGGCATTTTCTCCTACGTGGGCCAATGCAAAACCACTCCTGAAAGCGTGTCTACGGACATGTGGACATATTTTGTCCTTCCGAAGGACGGGATGTGAGTCATGTCAGTCTGCCATATTTGGCAGCTACTTAGTCCCCGGGGGTTAACCCTGGATCCTATTGGTGGTATTTAATAGTATTGGCAATAGGGGCAGGTGGCCACAATTGCCCTAGCTTGATACCTGGGCAGTCTAAACATCCTCATTAAGGCTGGGGCATTTTGGTGGAAGAAGGAATGTGACAACTTCGCCTGGGTGAAGATGTCAGGGATGTTGGCAGTCTCCACAGGCATGGCCAGCGCATCCACCCTCCTTTTTCCCTCAGTGATGGTATCTGGGAGGTTGTTGTGTAACCTCACATGCATTATGTAATACAGTTGCTTTCTGTGGGAGCTGGGACTTATTAATTTAGAAAGCAACTTGTGTAAATTTGGGTTGGAGGCCCCCTTTAGAAAAGAATGTTCAGCTATCATAGCTACCCCAGCTACATAAGCCGAATATGTGACCAGATTAAAAGGTTCTTGGAATCTCTCAAAAACTCTGATGACGGCTGCTAATTCTGCAATTTGCGGTGATCCTTTGACCACCTGGACATCAGACTCCCACTTCTGAGTCCTGGGATCCCTCCAAGTCATTACTGATTTTCCCGAGCCATTGGTAAAGACAGTCAGGGCTTTGAGGGGTGTTTTGCTTTGTAAGGATCTGGGGACCAAATTGAATATTGGTTTGAACAGTTTGTGGCCGAGTAGGTGGATTGATATTTAGCCTGTGTAGCTGTCCAGGTCTAACTGGAGGCTCTCATTGGTTTGGAGCAAAGGCTCCAAATACCCCATCTTCAATGGGAGAAAAATGCATGTGAACTCACACCCCGCAAGAGCATGGAGGCGAGCTTGGGCTTTTTTAATGAGCTCTGCCATGACTTCCTGCATAGTGGAGATAGTTTTGGTCGGTTGATTATGGCAGAAGACCCACTCAGTAATGAGGAGTGGGTCTTTTAGAGTGGACTCCCATTGGAATATTAGGGCATGATAATGTGGGGTCTCACTGAGTACAGATAGCTGGAATAGTAGGTTGGGTTCATACCAATGTGCTTGGCTTGAGGACAAGGCCTCCTGGACCTTGGTGATGGAATCCCAGGCCTCGAGTGTGAGGGTATGTGATAAGTCCAGGTCCTCGCTGCTACGGAGTAGGTTGAAGAGTGGTGCAAGGACCTCCAACTGTATTCCCAGCAGGGGACATACCCAGTTGATGGACCCACAGAGTTGATGTAGATCCCGTAGGGTCTTCAGGTCGTCCCGGATGGTCAGCTGCTGGGGTATGACGGTCCGCTCGTATCGCCGGCCAGGGGGCTATGTACAAGCACGAACGGGACGGGACTGCTCAGAATGTGTCTTGAGCCGTTTATTTTCCAGCATCAGTCTCATTACAAGGTCATGGCAATGGAAAGATGCCACCAGCTCACATCCCAGACAGCAGACAGGGAACTTAATGTTACAGCCTATTTTATAAGTTTTCTGACCAATCACAAAAAGCAAAAGCATTTTGACAGTAGTTCCATCCAATCGCTATAAGCACATGTACCTTTATTTAAAACAATGCTTGCTTATTTCGAATACAATACCTGTTTGTAAGCCTTAAAACACAATGCACAGAGTCCTATTATTAAGCTTAGAACTTCTCTATATCTGCTAGATATACTTTTCTTCAGCTTAGGAAGTTTTTCTAGATAAGCATTACTACAGAACCATTGTTCTAATTGTCCATCCTCTTATACTTTTTATATAACTTTTCTGCTGACTTATTTAATGGCTACTGCTTAGCTCTAATCACAATTCTGCTGTCTCTGAGGCCTGCCTTTTGCAGCTTTCCCAAAAACCCTCTAAATTTATGGATTCCCACACGCTCGCAAATCCAGAGTCCCAGGTAAGTATATAGGGGCAGGTGTGTTGAATCTTGTCCTCACGAGTCCCGAACCCCGCCTCCTCAATGGTCACAATTGTTTTTTGGAGTGTCACTTTCAAGTATGTTTCCTCTGCTGCACAAACCAGGATATCATCCATGTAATGTAGAATGATGGCATCTGGAAACAGGTTCCTCACTAGTGACAGGATGTGAGCTATGTACCTCTGGCATATGGTGGGCGAGTTTTTCATTCCTTGGGGGAGAACAAGCCAGTGGTACCTGTCTGTTTGGGGAGGGCATGGAGAATGTGAACCTGAGGGCATCCCGGGGATGGAGGTGGAGTTTAAAGAAACAGGCTTTAATGCCTATGATGGCAAGCTTCCAGTCCTGAGGCAGCATGGAGGGTGAGGGCATGCTGGGTTGCAGGGGACTCATGTCTTCTATGACTGTTTATTTTTCTGAGATCGTGGAGAAGCCTCCACCTATCTTTGCCAGGTTTTCGTAAAACAAAGACAGGGGAGTTCCAAGGGCTATTGGTCTCGGTAATGTGGCCCTTGGCAAGCTGCTCCTCCACGAGGGCCTCTAGTGCACGTACCTTGGTGTCGGAAAGGGGCCACTGATCAACCCACACTGGGTGTTGTTGTTTCCAGGTGAGATGAGGAATGGTGGGTTTTGCACACTCCACAGTGGGCCCCACTAAAAATCCCTACAGGGAATTTTTAAAGAGGCCCCCCCTTTGAGAGAACAGGTCACTGCCCCAGAGTGTTATTGGTGCCCTCACCACAAATGGGCGGATGGTTGCCATCTTGCCTTCAGGACCTTCAACAATGACATTTGTTTTACTTCTCATGGAGACTGCAACTCCTGCAATCCCTGAGATCATCCCTGCCACAGGCTGTAGTTCCCAGTTGGCTGACCACTCGGAGTGAGCAATGATGGTGACATCTGCCCCAGTGTTCAGCACGCCTGGGTGGTAGATCTTCTCCCCCTTACAGAACAGGCCACACTCTATGATGGGTTTGCTTGAGCCCACAACCCGGGTCCACATCATGGTGGGATTGAGGGGAACCTGCTCCAAACAGTTTGGTGGCAAGAGGAAGGCTTGGGCAATGGGGGTTCTGTGGGAAGGAAAGAATGGTAAGTCTGTGCAGCAAAGCTGCACAAATATTTCCTCCCCTGGGTTAATGGTTTGTACCTCTGGAAAGACATAAATCTGTTCAAGACCATGAAAGGTGTCCCTAAAGATTAAAATGTTTATGGGACCACCCAGTGGCCCACGCTTCCCTGTTGGAATTCTGTGAATACATTCATTGTCAAAGTTGATGGACAGATCAGTTACCAGCCGGCATTGGGTTCCTACCTGTATCGCTCTGTGTGACAGATCCTGCCGATGTTCCTCCGGGTTCCCTGAGGCTGCGTCCTCCTGCTGGGCGTTGGTGGATCTTGACGAGGGAACAGACTGATATGGCTTTTGATTTGTTGTCGGAGTGTGGGGCCATCTTGCACTCCACTGGAAGTTTTCCAGACGCTGCTGGTACTGATTCTGTCTCGGGGGCCACTGGTGGTTACTAGGATGGTACTGAGATGAATGACAGACTTGTCTTTACAAACTAACTGTGGGTCTGCTGGTAGATAAAACTAGCACTGAGAGATAAAAGAAACAATGGGAAGGATTCCACTGATTGATTAATGGAAAAGCTATTTGCCTTTAAAAACACACTGTAGGTTTGCTGATAAATGAAATTGGATACTGAAAGATGAAAGAAACAATGGAGAAAAACCATAAAATTCAGTGAGAATTAAAAATTAAAAAGGAGGGTTATACATTAGAGGGGATCAGGCATTCCGGGAAGTCTGTACCTCTCAAGTACCTCAGCCAATGGGGAAAGAGAGAGGGAAATGCAGCTGGGAAAGGAAGATAAAAAGGAGGCTGTGTCCTCCAGAAATTTGAGAGACCCCAGAGGAATGCCCCATGGCCTCTCCCTTTATTTGAATAAAGTAAAAGGACTCCTCTGTCTCCTTTTTGTACATAAACCTCTGATGTTTGTGGATTAATTTTCCTGACAGTACTGTTGGTCCTGCAAAAAAGATTTTTCGGGGCAGTCTTTGAAATAATGTCCTATTTCACCACAGCTGAAGCAGCAGCTGGTTTCTTTATTTGACGATACTGTATATGCACCTGAAATCCCTTCTGCCACTCCTTTAGCCACTGCTAGGGCAACAGTGTTTTCAGTGGAGGTGTGCCTTGTGCAGGCTTCGACCATTTGTTCAATGGCTGGTTCTGCGTCAAGGGGGAAGGCTCTTTATATGGTCTTGCACTCGACATAGGCATTTGACATGGCCATTTTTGTTAAAAGTTCCTTTTGAGCTTCTGAGCTCTCAATTTGTCTTTCGAGAGCTACCTTTAACCTGTCTACATATTTAATGAAGGATTCATTCGCCCCTTGTTTAATATTTGCAAAGTTCTGTGTTGGCACATTGTTGTCAGGGTTGACAAGCAGGGATGTCTTTGCGGCATTGGCAATGTCTTTGAGGGGTACCTCCTCTAAATCCTTGGCCTGGTCTTGAGGCTTTTGGAAGTCACCTTCTCCCGTCATTTGTTCAATAGTTAAATTGGGTTTGTTTGCATCATTTGAGTATGTGTCTGCCAATGGTTTAAGACGTTTCTTCCATTGCCTCTCCCACAGCATGTATTAGGCTGGGGAGAGGAGGCAGTTCATAATGTTTTTAATATTGTGGGGTACTAAGACATGGCAGAGAAAGTGGCTTCTAGTAAGTTCTTAAAAAAGAGTGAGCCTTGACCATGTTCCGTGGCTGATTTGCAGAGCTCCTTTAATTCCCCATAGGGGAGAGGTTCCCACAAATTGACTGCAGCTGCCCTCCTGCTGCGTTTGCACATAACTGGGAAAGCCAAGATCTTTTTGGCCAGCTTTGAGTCTCCTTCCTGAGTGGCTTCCCTCTGAATTTTGGCCCAGCGATACTCAGACCCAAGATTGGAATTGGAGTCTGAGAAATCGCTGCCCTCATTCTCCGAAGAGGATGGAGGGCACTTGATAACAGCATGGGGCCTCTTCGGGTGACTGGACCCTGCCTGTTGGTGTGCAGCAGTGGAAGTCAATATGGCCTCCTTCCAGTCGCCATAAAAAAGCAGTCTTTCAAGCAGATGGTAATTATTTCCCATCCTTCTGGAATCACTGTGGGTGTTGGAAGACCTGATTGTAAAGCACCCATTGTGGCCATCACAGTGTTTATCCACCGCAAATTGTGCGAAAGTCTCCATTTACCTGATTTCTTTTTTATTACAAAAACAGGAGTATTCCATGGGTTAAATGACTTCAATAACTCCAGCTTGCAATTGTTCTCCTACCAAGGAGGGCAAGAAGCTTTTCAGTAGACAGGGGTCACTGATCAATCCAGACAGGTTTATCTGTCAACCATGTCAAGGATACAACTGGACGTTTAAGCCCTGCATCACAGCGGCCCCCACTAAAAATCCATGGTAATTTTAACCCCCCCATTGGGTTAAGCAATCATGTCCCCATAAATTAGATTGAGGATTAGTAACATAAGGTCTGATGTTAGCTTGTTGGCCTTCAGGGTGTGTTACAGTGATCGCAATAGCAGATAAAGCACCAACAGTTGNTTTCCAGACGCTGCTGGTACTGATTCTGTCTCGGGGGCCACTGGTGGTTACTAGGATGGTACTGAGATGAATGACAGACTTGTCTTTACAAACTAACTGTGGGTCTGCTGGTAGATAAAACTAGCACTGAGAGATAAAAGAAACAATGGGAAGGATTCCACTGATTGATTAATGGAAAAGCTATTTGCCTTTAAAAACACACTGTAGGTTTGCTGATAAATGAAATTGGATACTGAAAGATGAAAGAAACAATGGAGAAAAACCATAAAATTCAGTGAGAATTAAAAATTAAAAAGGAGGGTTATACATTAGAGGGGATCAGGCATTCCGGGAAGTCTGTACCTCTCAAGTACCTCAGCCAATGGGGAAAGAGAGAGGGAAATGCAGCTGGGAAAGGAAGATAAAAAGGAGGCTGTGTCCTCCAGAAATTTGAGAGACCCCAGAGGAATGCCCCATGGCCTCTCCCTTTATTTGAATAAAGTAAAAGGACTCCTCTGTCTCCTTTTTGTACATAAACCTCTGATGTTTGTGGATTAATTTTCCTGACAGTACTGTTGGTCCTGCAAAAAAGATTTTTCGGGGCAGTCTTTGAAATAATGTCCTATTTCACCACAGCTGAAGCAGCAGCTGGTTTCTTTATTTGACGATACTGTATATGCACCTGAAATCCCTTCTGCCACTCCTTTAGCCACTGCTAGGGCAACAGTGTTTTCAGTGGAGGTGTGCCTTGTGCAGGCTTCGACCATTTGTTCAATGGCTGGTTCTGCGTCAAGGGGGAAGGCTCTTTATATGGTCTTGCACTCGACATAGGCATTTGACATGGCCATTTTTGTTAAAAGTTCCTTTTGAGCTTCTGAGCTCTCAATTTGTCTTTCGAGAGCTACCTTTAACCTGTCTACATATTTAATGAAGGATTCATTCGCCCCTTGTTTAATATTTGCAAAGTTCTGTGTTGGCACATTGTTGTCAGGGTTGACAAGCAGGGATGTCTTTGCGGCATTGGCAATGTCTTTGAGGGGTACCTCCTCTAAATCCTTGGCCTGGTCTTGAGGCTTTTGGAAGTCACCTTCTCCCGTCATTTGTTCAATAGTTAAATTGGGTTTGTTTGCATCATTTGAGTATGTGTCTGCCAATGGTTTAAGACGTTTCTTCCATTGCCTCTCCCACAGCATGTATTAGGCTGGGGAGAGGAGGCAGTTCATAATGTTTTTAATATTGTGGGGTACTAAGACATGGCAGAGAAAGTGGCTTCTAGTAAGTTCTTAAAAAAGAGTGAGCCTTGACCATGTTCCGTGGCTGATTTGCAGAGCTCCTTTAATTCCCCATAGGGGAGAGGTTCCCACAAATTGACTGCAGCTGCCCTCCTGCTGCGTTTGCACATAACTGGGAAAGCCAAGATCTTTTTGGCCAGCTTTGAGTCTCCTTCCTGAGTGGCTTCCCTGTGAATTTTGGCCCAGCGATACTCAGACCCAAGATTGGAATTGGAGTCTGAGAAATCGCTGCCCTCATTCTCCGAAGAGGATGGAGGGCACTTGATAACAGCATGGGGCCTCTTCGGGTGACTGGACCCTGCCTGTTGGTGTGCAGCAGTGGAAGTCAATATGGCCTCCTTCCAGTCGCCATAAAAAAGCAGTCTTTCAAGCAGATGGTAATTATTTCCCATCCTTCTGGAATCACTGTGGGTGTTGGAAGACCTGATTGTAAAGCACCCATTGTGGCCATCACAGTGTTTATCCACCGCAAATTGTGCGAAAGTCTCCATTTACCTGATTTCTTTTTTATTACAAACACAGGAGTATTCCATGGGCTAAATTATTTTTCAGTATGTCCAGCTTGCAATTGTTCTGCTACCAAGCCTCACAGGACAAGAAGCTTTTCAGCAGATAGGGGCCACTGATCAGTCCAGACAGGCTTATCTGTCAACCACCTCAAGGATACAACTGGACATTTAAGGCCCTGCATCACAGTGGCCCCCACTAAAAATCCATGGTAATTTTAACCCCCCCATTGGGTTAAGCAATCATGTCCCCATAAATTAGATTGAGGATTAGTAACATAAGGTCTGATGTTAGCTTGTTGGCCTTCAGGGTGTGTTACAGTGATCGCAATAGCAGATAAAGCACCAACAGTTGACCCACCCAACCCAACAACTCCAAAGGTTGACTGAATGAGGGGCCATGTTGGAGGCCAAAAAAGTTGTGAAATTATAGTTACATCTGCTCCCGTGTCAAGTAAACCTGATATTGTTGTGGTTTCTAGATGACATCCCTTGGCGGTGACCAAACATTATATCTCGGGACGCTCATCTGTCACCTTTTGAGTCCAAAAAACCTGAGGTGGTCCCGTAGATCCAAAACCTCCAGGGCCACGACTCCGGTCTACTACAGTTAGAACAGAACTCATAAAAGGAACAAGTTGAGCAATATAAGTACTTTTTGAATAAGAACAGGAGGTTCACTGACAGATACCAAAGCATGAATTTGTCCCACATAATCAGAATCAATAAGACCTAAATGCACATGAATACCTTGAATAGTGCTACTAGATCTTCCCATTAGAAAAGCACTCAAACCTCAGCCTATAGGACCATGGGCATCAAGAGGCACTTTACATATACCTCTTGTCAAAATAGTTATTGTGTTAGCTGTCAGTATATCAATCCCTGTGAAGCCTCTCGTGGTCCCTGTGTATCGTTCACAAATGGAGAGCTTTGCAGTACCAGCAGGGCTTGTGATTGTTGTCGAGGTATTTGTGTCTCCACGCACCCTTTCGTGCTCTTCTCCCAGTTTCCCTGCACTTGTCGACCACCTAGAAGATATCGTGACTTACAAAATTTAGCAAAATGTCCAATTTTACCACAACAATAACAAGGTGCTTTATTGGCCCAAATTATCCCAAAGTGTACAAGTCATGCAGCAGTTTGAGGGCATTGTGCTTTCACATGCCCTGATTCTCTGCAAGCAGAACATCTGGGTGAAGACTTCAAGACTGTTGCCAGAGCAGCCATTTTATGCTCAACTGAACCAACCTTTGAGCAAGCAACTACAATATCAGACAGTGAGGGATCTCCCAGTAAAGAATCAATAATTCTCCTGCAATACTCATTCACAATGTCCCAGGCTGTCTGCATAAAATTTGCCTCAACTTGTCATCCTCTACTTGCTTCTCAAGGGCTGCAGCAACCTTTTCCACAAACTGCAAAAAAGGTTCCTTTACCCCTTGATGGATGGTAATATACCCCAGTCTAGGAGCTGCTATTTCCATTGTTTTAAGTAAAGCACTCATACCCAGTTGTTGAGCCTGTGCCAGAACCAGAGGGTCCCATCTTGCCTGTAAATCCGGGTTAGAGAAAGGTCCATTGCCTAGCAAGGCATCAACTCCCACAGCACAATGTGGATTGTGCTGAGGTAACTGCATATTGTCCATAGCTACTCTTTCAACCATTTGTTTCCAGGTAGTTTGAAATACACCATATCGCACTGACTGAAACAGAATTGCAGCAAGATGAACAGTATCATAAGGAGCAAGCACATCAGCATTAAGAACACGAATCAATTGCATTACCTCTGAAGAATTAATACCATACTTATCTTTTGCCTGGAGATCTTGCACAACCCTCCATGCAAAAACCTGATGGCTATCTTGTCCCAAATTAGGAGCAGGTTTGAAAACAGGAAAAGCCATAGGCCCACCAGAAGCAGCAGCAGCCATCTCCATCCTTGTAGGTGGGCCTATTTTCTCTAATAAATTCCAGTCCCCCACTTCAACTGCTTTCATTCTCACATACTCCCAAAATTGCAAAGGGTGTCGGTGAGTCACAGCCACCTGGCAGGGAGGTAAAGTCCAAGAAGCAGCAGGCCTGGATCTGTTACGAGACCTAACACAAACAAATCCCTGCATCATTTTAGATGTAGGTATCACCATTTAGATGTAGGTAGATGTAGGTTCATTGTTGTCACTATCACTAGGCAAAGGAGGACACAATGTTAGATTGCATTTGTTCAGCCAATTCAGAAGGAAGAAGGGGAGAACACAGCTCAGCAGGGGATGGAGCAGAGACAGACGACTCGAAGAGGGGTGAAGAAGGGGCGGACCGAAATGGAGAGGAGGTGGATGGCTCAAGGGAAAGCCGGGGGGGAACAACTGACCCACGGGAGGGTGAGGGGGGAGCAGCCAGCTCAGGAGGAGATAGAAGGGCCGATGACCCAGCCTGTTCTTCACTTAGCTTCTTCTGTAACTTAATTTCAACTAATTGCTGTGTAGGCGTAAGGTACTTTGATTTAGTACTCAGTTCAACTAACTGCTGGGCAGGTGAAATATACACAGGTTTAATATAGTCTTTAGCGGATGAATACTGAGGAGCAGTCTCAGCCTGCCGTTTGATTCTCATGATAGCAAACCCTGGGGGAACCTCCACAGCAACTGCAGCAAACTCCTCAGGGGGAGATACATCAACAGGCTCAGCCCCATCTTCCTCCTGTTCCCCAACTTCAATTTCTTGCTTTAATTCCTCTTCCTCTAATTCCTCCCTTCTTTCTTGTTCTGCTTTCCATTCCTTTAACGCTTCATACAACAATCTCCAGGTAGTAGCCAAATCGACAACCGTCTTATCCCCCTTAGATATCACCTCCCATAGCCTCTTCCCAACATCTTTGCATGCCCTGACACTAAAGGCAGTGTCAGCATCCGCTTCAAAGTTCTGTGATTTAGCCCATATTGGTAAACTATGAAGAGCATAATCAGAAGTTTGAAGTTTGAACATTTTTCCTTTTCAGTAAGACTTTCCACGTGGACAAAACAGTCTTTTCCCCACATGATAAATTATTTCCCATTATTTTTCCCCAGTCGCTCACCTTGACTCAGACATCTGAATTAGCTCCAGACCTCCACAGCCTCCTTGCTGCCTTCACTCATTAGGGTACCTGGTTGCCCCCTTCAACTTTTTCTCTCCTTTTTTTTTTTTTTCCTTTTCTTCAGCCCAGTTGCAATCACGGCAGACAGCCACCAGATGTCGATGTTGAGCCCCTCACGGGGCAAAGCACCAGGGCTCAGTCAGAAGGCTGTTAGACTTATTTATTTAAGCAACATGTTGCTTTCATAGTTTTACAAGATATTTACATTCACTTAACAAACACATACACTGCCCATTGGTCATAAAAGGAAAATAAAACTTTCAGTAGGTGAAAGGAGCCATGCCACTGTGTGAGCCAATCAAAGTCCATGTCTTCTTGTTTACTCTTCTCTCTCTCATTCCTCGAATTATCATGGTGATGGCCTTGATGAATTCCTTGAGAGAGATATGAGGATTTCCTTATCTTTGGGAAGCCTTTGCTGGCTCACAAGAACAGCACAGAAATGTCTTTCCCACAACAACCCTTTTCCAGAAACAAAGAAAAATATAGAATGCTCATTCCCTACATGTAGAGGGACCATTTGAGTGATGATCGGCATCCTGATCATCATTTGAAGGTTGCCTGTTGGCCACATTCTGCTTTTGGTGTTGCAAGTCAGGGTGAACGCACCTTGCAGGTATCCACCGTACCCCAGTATCTGTGGAAACACATGCATACCTGCCACTCCAAGTGAAAAGCTCACATGGGCCCTCCCACTTATTAGTGGTTAGATCCTGTATCCAGACTTTTGCTTGAGACAGGTGTGTCTCACCTGAAGACTGCAATGAAAAAAAGTGATTTAGAATGACAGAATTGTTTGCATTTTGTGGGACTGTAACATGATTCATTGTATATAGAGCTTTTTCCAATCGGCTGTGTGGGGTTTCTCCAGGCATCCCCCTTTTTTGTTTTTCCAGAACACACTTTAAAGTGCCATGAGCATGTTCAACAATAGCTTGACCAGTTGGAGAATGCAGAATACCAAATTCATGTGAGATTCCCCATAAACGCAAAAACTGACGTCTTCTGCGAGACATAGGTAGGACCATTATCAGTTTTCTCAGAAGAAGGTATACCCAAACTCGCAAAAGCCATCCTCCAATGGGCAATAACATTGTGACCATTTTCTCCAGTATGAGCAGACGCCCACATAGAAGAGGAGAAGGTGTCAATAGACACATGCACATACTTAAGTCAGCCAAATTCGGCAATATGAGTGACATCCGTTTGCCAAAGCTTCAAGGCTTTAGGCCTCTGGGGTTTACCCCAGCAGGTAGAGGTGCAGCAAGTCCATGACAGTCAGTGCAAGAACTGACAATGTCACGAGCCTTAACTGAAATTGTTTCTGCAGAGTATGTGCACTTTGATGGAAAAAATCATGTGACACTTTGGCTTGTGCAATCTTGTCAGGCTGAGGTGCTACCCACACAGGGTTAGCTAACCTGTCAGCCCTGGCATTACCTTCTGTTATGAAACCTGGTAAATTGGTGTGACTCCAAATGTGCAAGATGTAATATGAATGAACTCAGGCCTGAATTGCACACCACAAAGCTTTCAATAACTGAAACAAAACTGGATTATTGACTTCTTTCAGAAGTGAACAATCCAAACACTTGGTTATGTCTGCTACATAAGCAGAATCAGTGACCAAATTCAAAGATACCTGAGAAAATCTCTGAAATGCCATGGCAACAGCCTTCAATTCAACCAATTGGGCTGAGCCTGACTGGTGACCTTCCAGCACTTGCCACCCAGATTCATCCTTCCAAGTACAATGGCTTTCCCTTTTTTTCCTGAGCCGTCAGTGAAGACAGTGGGTCTTCATGCCTCTCTTTTTTTCTTTCTTTCTTTTTGTTTTGTTGGGTTTTTTTTTTTCCCCCTCAGAAGCCAGCGGCGGTACAGTGACGCGAGTGTCACTACAGTGTTCCTGCCAAGCCCAGATTTATTTGGTTTGTCCTTTTCT
>VXAX01000628.1:142803-168898 GCA_013399835.1 Leptocoma aspasia | reverse complement strand
ACACCTCCAGGACACCCCCCGGGTACACCTCGGGGACATCCCAGGGACACCTCAGGGACACCCCGAGGACACCTCGGGGACACCTCGGGAACACCCCCGGCTACACCTCGGGGACATNCAGGGACACCCCGAGGACACCTCGGGGACACCTCGGGAACACCCCCAGGCACACCTCGGGGACACCTCGGGGACACCCCCGGCTACACCTCGGGGACATCCCGGGGACACCTCGGGGACACCCCCCGAGGACACTTCGGAAGCACCCCCAGGGACACCCGCGGCCCGCCCGAGCCCCGACCCACCTGCGCGCCCGCAGCCGGCGGTGCCGGTGCCGGTGCGGCTCCGGGAGCGGCCCGCAGGCTGCTGGAAGGAGGGGTTCGTTCCTTTCTGGATTTTACCAGCGGCCGTGTGGCAGCGCCGTGCCCAGCACGGCTCGGACCGGCACGGAGAACGCGCCAGGCGCGGTCACTCCGGTGCTGTCACGGACGGGTTTGTCCCGACACCCCGCAGCACCGACACCGCTTCCTGCTCCGGGCCAACCCCCGCCCCAGCTGCCACGGCGCCCGGGACCAATCCTCCAACGAAACACACCACTTTGCACCAGATTTCTGTTGCAGTATTGCTCCGCAAGTGTCACCAAAAAAAAAACCACAAAAAAACCCAATAGCAAATTTGCAATAAAAAATAAAGTTGTAAATGTGTAACAACAACACTCTTCACAACAGAAATTTTCAAGAAAGTTGTTTTACTATCCAAACTCGTGTATATAAAGGGTTTATATGCGCTTCCTACAGAATCTTTCACAAGGCTTTCCTTCCCAGCAGCTTTTCTCTGAGGGAAGGTTTTCCCTTCCTTGTGCAGTCCTGCCCCCCTGGGGCCCAGGCTCTAACAGCAGCCAGAACAGATCCCTGCTCTACCTGTGACCACGGCTGGATCACTGCAGGCCTGTCCTGACAAGTGTCCCGGGTAACCCTGCGGTGACACATTCCATGACTGGGACACGGGATGGGGAAGACAGAGAAAAAAGGAAAAATAAAGTTTATTGCTAAACACTCCAGACCAGTGCTGACAAAGCCAATGTTTCCTAACACATGAAGGAATCTGCAGAGTTCTGTGCAATCATTTCAAATGACTCTCACATTATTCTCTTCCCTCCAAAAGAAGGCCCCCCCCTGCCCTGTACCAAACCCTCTCACTCTGCCCAAGGCCGCAGTGGGGCACAGCAGGTTTTAGTCCCACAACTCAGCATCAAGCTAACTCCTTCCCAGGACACTGTTCCAGCCTCTGGAAATCAGAGGTGGCTTACCTGCCACCTGTTATCAGGATTTTACAGCTTTCCTACAGGGAATTCATGGTTTGGTTTTAATTGTAAGAGCCAAAGAATTCTCAGTTACTGAACACAGCTCCTGCTGCTTGGGACAGGTGCCTCATTTTCATCCTTTCAGTCACTTATATCAGCTCTCCTGGTGCCTCTCAGGGTGCTGTTACAAATCCTCACAACCTGGCTACTCTGAACCTTCTTCCACCCCCCAGCCGCTCACAACAAAATTCATGTTCATTTATAATACAAGAATTATCAATATCATTTATTAAACCCTCCCTCCCAAGCAGAGATCCAGCAGCTAGTGTTTCACCAAAAGTCAGTTGTTGTCCTTCATCCATTGCTCAATCCATTGCATAATCTGATCCAAATTTCTCTCTAGGTCCTCTGGAGTGTTGCTGGGCAACTGGTGTACAATTTCCTTTCTATATGACAACACAGCTTCCTCGTACAGAGTCTGAAAAATTTCACACTGGATGTTGTCCTGCAGCTTCTTCCCCGAGTAGCCCCTAGAGAAGAGCAGGGAGAGTCAGAGGCAGGGAGGAAAGGAGGTGTTTTTCTGTGACTCAGTGATTTGTGCCCTCAGTGGGGGCACAGCAGTGCTGCTCCCCAGGGACACACCTATTGCTGGGGTTCGTACGGTGACAAAGGATTTTTGGTAACAACATCAGAAGGTTAAATATGGTTTAACAACATGATTTTATAATTCAAAGAATTGGGCTATTATTTGTTTAGTCCACAGCACAGAAGCTGTTGCCCCCAGCTCCATCGAAGGAATGCCAGAACAGCTTACACAGTCAGAGATAACAACTTTTCACCTCATAGGCTGAAAGGAAGGAAAACTCTCATCTCTTACTATCAGGAGACAGGCAGAGAAATCTCTGTCCTTGAAACACAACTCAGAGATTTGTTTATAAGATCTTATACTACTGCTGTGGTCCGTGCAGTGACAAAGGACTCTTGCAATGATTTCAGAGGCTAAATATGATTTATTAACATGACTCCATGATTAAAAGAATTCATAAAAGAATTGGGCTATTATCTGCTCAGTCTGCAGCATCGAAGCTGCTGCTTCCAGCTCCATCCAAGGAATGCCAGAACAGCTTACACAATCAGAGATAACAGCTTTTCACCCCATAGGTTGAAAGGAAGAAAAATCATCTCCCATCTCCTATTATCAGGAGACAGGCAGAGAAACCATCTGTGTCCTTCAACACAGCTCAGAGATTTGTTTATAGAAACTTGTGCAGAGTAAAAGACAGTGAGAAGATGCCTTCCCATGGGAAGCATTTCCCTGCAGGCCTGCAGTGTGCTGGCAGAGCACCCACCTGCTGTGCAGCCTGTCGTACAGACAGGAGTTGTCTGTGCGCAGCACAAACACGATGTGGAACCAGCGCTCGGGGAAGAAGTCGCAGCCGTGGTAGTCCACAATCACCCCTCCCTGGCCCATCCTGGCCTCCAGCTCGTCCACCACCTGCAGCAGGGACACGCAGGGCAGCCTCCCCCGGGCCTGCACGGGCCCAGCTGGGCGGGGCTGGCCTGGGGGCTGCACTTACCCTGTCCTCATCCAGGATGGGGCACTCGTACTCCTCGTCAAAGCCCTCGTACAGCTGCCCTGCAGCACAGACAAGGCCACTGTTGGCTGGGCAAACACTGTTCGTTACTGTTTACCTACACGTGTTACATGTATTCATTACTGTTTGCCACTGCTTATTTTACCACTGCTCATTCACATCTCTGTGCCTGTCTCCGACCCCGCAGGCAAAAGGCAGAGCTCAGGTAGGGAACACTTTGGTTACAAACCCACCTAAGGATAAGTTTGTTATTTGTTACTGAGCACCAGGTCTGCTGCTACAGACACGCCTGCTGAGGTAAATTCAGTGTAATACACAGAATCACAGACTGGTTTGGGTTGGAGGGAACTTAAAGCCCACCCAGTGCCACCCCTGCCATGTCAGGGACACTTCCACTGCCCCAGGCTGCTCCCAGCCCCAGTGTCCAGCCTGGCCTTGGGCACTGCCAGGGACCCAGGGGCAGCCACAGCTGCTCTGGGCACCCTGTGCCAGGGCCTGCCTGCCCTCCCAGGGAACAATTCCTAATTCCCAATGTCCCATCCATCCCTGCCCTCTGGCACTGGGAACCA
This sequence comes from Leptocoma aspasia, assembly GCA_013399835.1. Classification (NCBI taxonomy): domain Eukaryota; kingdom Metazoa; phylum Chordata; class Aves; order Passeriformes; family Nectariniidae; genus Leptocoma; species Leptocoma aspasia. Next base: position 165,434 of record VXAX01000628.1, on the reverse strand, counting down.
TTCCCTGTGTCCTGTCCCTGCATCCCCTGTCCCCAGTCCCTCTCCAGCTCTCCTGGAGCCCCTCCAGGCCCTGCAAGGGGCTCTGAGCTCTCCCTGGAGCCTTCCCCTGTCCAGCTGCACACCCCAGCTGTTCCAGAGGCTCCCAGTGCCCAAGGCATCCCCAGCAGAGTGGCAGCAAGCAGCATGTCCCCGTGCTCAGGGACTGCTGTGACACAGCACCTTCCTTGGCCAGCTCCCCCACGTTGACATAGCTCAGCCCAGCTCTGGATGCCAGCTCCTTCCCCAGTGTGGTTTTCCCAACTCCCGGCGTGCCTGGAGACCAAACACACAGCCAAAGGTGAGGGCAGAGCCCACAGGTGCCCCCAAACAGCCCCTGACAGGTGACATGGAACCTGCTGGCAGCCCACATTGGGGAGCTCATGGGATGGGAAAGGGGCAAGAAGCTGCAGGATAGAGAGAGACAGGCCAAGGGAGTGAAACGGGAAAGCAGGGAGAGAACGGGACTGTGTGCAGGAACGTGGCTCACACCGTGGGGGTCCCGAGGGAAATCTCCATTAAACTGAAAGCCCTCAGGTAAGGCGGAGGAGCCTCACGTGCTCATGAAGGAGTGGAGCTGCAAAACCACGCCGGGCTGCGACCCCCACCCCAGATCAGCCCAGCCTCACAACTTAACCACCCCGGGCCGTGANCCCCCGGACTGGGACCCCAGACCCCGAATCCCCTCGAGCTGCGACCCCAGACCCCGAATCCCCCCGGCCGGGACCCCAGACCCCGAATCCCCCAGGCCGGGACCCCAGTGAGCCCGAATCCCCCCGGGCTGGGCCAGGGCCGGGACCCCAGACCCGCAGTGAGCCCAGGCCTGGACCCCACCCCCCGCATCACCCGGACCGGAACCCCGCAGCAGGCCGGGCTGCGCTGGGGCCGTGCCGTGCCCCGCCCCGGTGCCCACCGGTGATCAGCACGTTCGGCCGCCTCATGGCCGCCGCCCGTCGCCTTGGAGACACGTGCGCGGGGGCCTCCGCCTCCGCCGCGCGCGCCGATGGCGTCACCGCGCTGCCCGGCGCGGCGCGGACAGCTAAGGGCCGGCGGAGAGGAAGGACCCCTGGTGTGAGGGGGCGCGGGCGGGAGCGGAGCGGAGCGGCCAGGGCTGCCCGGGACTCCCGGGCCCGCGCTCCGAGACACACCGCGGGGAGTCACACCGGGGCTCCCCCGCCGCCCGGAGCACCCAGGCACACCGAGGCCCGGGACACCGAGTCCCCGGCACTGGATCTCCGGCTGTGCCCGGCGGGGGCAGCGGGGCCGCGGGCGGAGGGCTCCCCCGGCCGAGCATGGCCGGCAGCGGCCCAGGAAGGCCGGCGGAGGTGGGTCTGGGGAAGGCGCTCTCGGTCGTTCCCCCGTGGGCTCTGCACTGGCCGTTTGTCCTTTTCCAGCGGGGGTTGTTGCGGTTTTTACTACGAGAGAGATAAGGTGTTGCTGCGTGGGGAAGGGACACCCCCTGTCACGGCGGTGCCGCGGGTGACATTCGGCAAAACGCGGCGCGAGAGGCGGTGAGGGTGCCGGGGCCGCTGCTCTCTGCCGGGCACGGCGTCAGACAGAGCTTGGCAGAGAAGCTCCCGTTGGGTCACAAAGTGCAGGAGGGACCCCCCAAACCTCCCGCCAACCGCCCTGATTTGCGGGAAAAACTCCATGGCTCCACAACTTGTAAAAGTTGGGAAGTAGGTATGTATCTTTATTCAGCACTGGGCACACGTGGATTATTCCCCCAAAAGACATGCGTGTTCCTGAAAATTCCCGAGTCTCTTTTATCCCCCTTACTTGTGCATATGCATAGGGTTTCACAACAGGTTCATGCATATTCAATTTACTAGTTACAATTAATTATCAGTCCTTGTACAGAGGGTCGTCTTGACCGTCTCCTGCAGCCTCAACTTCGGCTCTATCTTGCACCTTCTGTAGTCTCAACTTTGGCTTTATCTTGCTCCAAGGTTCAGAGGGGGCCCTCTCATCTCCCGTTTAGCTTGGAAGTTCACATTCCTTTCTTAAACAGCCTTGAATCTTTTCTGTCCTTTTTGCAGGCCTTTGTGCACAGCAAGTTAGCAGCCTATACAGGTTTTAAACAGCACCCTTCAGCTAAATCCAAAATTGGTTTCTACCCCAAGTCAGGTTTCTGACCCTGTTTCACCCCACACCCCTCCGGGAGGGGCCCGGGTGCCGCTGGGTGTGGTGCCAGCCCCAGAGCTGGCCGGTGGCTCCTGTGGCTGCAGAGGTGTCACTGACCCTCACACAGCCCTGTCGTGCTGTGCTTATGCAAATGTGTTTGGTAATGATGCCACAAAGAGATCTTAATCAGAATTACTCACTACACAGCACGGACACCACAGCACTGCTACAGTGCCCTGTGGAGCAGCAGCTGGCATGTGAATGTGCTTACATGAACAGTGGAAATGTGGTCTCGATGATCCTGGGGGCGTTTTCCAGCCTTAGTGACTCTGATTGTTAGCATTGAGGTAATGGCATGAGGGCCAGCAAAAGCACTTAGAGAACAGAGACTGGTGTTGCTCACCAGGCTGGGTGCTCTCGGCTCAGCCTCAAGCAGTGACCTTGAGATCTCACCGTCCCCACTGGCCCCAGGGAGGGAAAGGCCAGGAGACACTGCTGTTAGAGTCTGGGGCTGTTCTGCTCTGCAGTGCTGCCCTGTCAGCCAGATGTGCCACCTCAGCAGCTCTGCAGAGCCTCTCACTGCTGTCACTTGCTTGTTCCTGTCTCTGGTTCCTGCCTCTAGTCCCACACGGCACAATAGCTGTGGTAAGACTAATTTGGAAGTTAATTATTCACCGTACGAAAAGGTTTTGTTAGTGAAAGAGAGCCGTTCAGCTGCCTCACAAAGTGTCATCACGTCTAATTCAAGCCACTTGCCAAAATCCCTGAAGGTTTGGGTGCCAGCCGGGATCCTCCTTCCTCCCAGGACAGGAGCAGCAGAACTGCTTCTCAGTGGTCAGGGCAGTGACCATTCCTAGTGTAAAATGTCCCGTGTTAAAGTGTTTAATTTTGCATTTGAAAGCGACCTTTAGCGAAGAGGGTCCTGTGGTGGGTGTGCCTGCAGAGCTGCAGCTGGGTCTGTGAAATTGGATTCTCCTGGGATTCTTCCAGCTCTGCCACAGCTTCAGCTCCCTCTCAGGATGCTGAGCTTTGGGATGGAGGAGTCAGGCTGCTTTCAGCATTATTCACCCCAAAAGCAGTGTGACCCCCCTCCTTCATTTCCCACTGGGGGCTTTGCACACAGGGCCTTGCTGGAGTTGTTGGAGCCCCCAGCTCCCAGAGTCCTGTCTGCCAGCACTCTGCTGGGCTGGTGCGGGGTCTCACAGCCCTTTTGGGTGGTGCTGTGCCTGTTCAGTCACTCACATGTTCACCGAGGGGCCATGGCACCCAGCCTGTTACCCCACACTTGGGGCTGCCCAGGACCCCTCTGGTGTTATTTGGGGGTGGGTCTGCTGCCCTGTCCCAGTGGGGCGTTCCTCAAATCCAGAATTAAATCCTGGTGCTGCTGCCAGCACTGTTGTCCTGGCAGGGGCTCTGGTTCAGCCCAAGCTGCCCAGAGCAGCAGACACTCCCTGATTTCACTGTGCTGCCTCAGTAACTGTCCTCTGCCATCTGTTTCTAACTTTCATGCACAAATGGTTGCATTGTAAATATTTCTAAGAAGCAGGGGAAAAGTGCCATGTACTGAAAAGTACACAGAGACAGTGTGAACATTACCACCATATAAAAGTGGTCTGAGTAAGCTGATGCTGCTTTTTCATTCATTTTTAATTCTTTAGGTTGGCTGTGTGTTTGTGGCATTCTCAATCTGTTCTGATTTGCCAGTTTGCTGCAAAATACTCCTGGCACAATGATGCAGCCTTTTTCTTTTCATAAGAATCCCGGAACCCCAGACCACTGGTAGTTGGAAGGACGCTAAAGCCCACCCAGTGCCACCCCTGCCATGGCAGGGACACCTCCCACTGTCCCAGGCTGCTCCAGGCCCTGTCCAACCTGGCCTTGGGCACTGCCAATGGGACAAAACTCTCCCGTTTCCTAGGGACAGGCGTGCCCAGCTGAGGGAGGAGGGCGCTGCGTTCCTAGCCAGAGGTTTGTGTTTTGCAGGTGTCGGAGCGGCTGGCAGCTCCGCTGGATGGCCGCCTCGGGAGCACGGGCACCGCGCCCCGGGGCGGCTCCGGCAGAGGCTGCCGGCCGAGGCGCCGCGCCCCCAGTCCCGCGGCAGAGAGCGGCAGGGCCACCGCTGCTCCCAGGAAGAGAGCCAAGCCCGGCGCTGCGGACCTGCCCCGGGCCAAGCCCGGCCCGAGCCGGGCCCGCGAGGAGCTGCCGTGGGTGGAGAGATACAGACCCGAAACACAGGTGTGGTGTGGGACCTGCTGCGGTGGTGACAGCCCGGGACGTGCTGTGGCTCTGCCCCTAACCCCTCCCCACGGCCAAACCCCCAGACTCACCGAGTGTTTGGTAAAGCACAGGGGCTCTGGGCTACTGATCCCTGCCAGCCAGAGCCCTCTTTCTCTGCAGCACACACGCATTGCCCCGGGCTGCCTGAGCTGGAAAAGCTGCTCAGGAGATGTTGTTTGCTGTCAGTAAACTCTCCCACCTGCTACTGAATTCCAGACACATCTGATATTCCAGGCACTGGGGAAACACAGCTATGTGCAATTTGCAGAAGTTACAAAAACCTCTGCGGTATTAGAGGTAAAAAAAGTAAAAAGGACTGGCTCCAGCCATAGCTATGAAGTATCCTGACATGGACAAGATCATAGAATAATCTACAAAAGATCAGTTTGTAGATAAACAAAATAAGAATAAAAAACACAAAGAATAAATAAATAGCTCATTTATTTATGAGAAGAATAAAAGATAGCTCATTATTTCCTGACTGCAAAGAATGGAAAATTGAGTGTTTGAGGAAACAGGATGGGATAATCGTCTCTAACTGTGGCATTGCTTCTGCAGAGCACACACTGACATGTCTGTTGATATATTACCCAGCTTTCATCCCATTCTTTAATTTCACCAATAGAAACCAGGAGTTTAATATATAACTTCCACATATTTTAACCTTGTTTCAGAATGACCTTGCCGTGCAAAAGAAGAAGATTGAGGAAGTTGAAACCTGGTTAAAAACACACATATTTCACAGGCAGCCAAAGCAGGTAAACTTGCTAAAATCAGCAACTGGAGGCATCAAACCATACAAACGAGCTGGATGCAATTTCAAGTTCAGAGAAAAGCCTCAGCTGAGAGAGGTAGTGGTTGTGTATGTTGTGCGTTGTAAGAAATACTCTAAGAACATAGGTTGGAGCTTGTACATTTATTTTGGGCTTATGCTCCTGAGAGGTGGATTCTGATTTTGCTCAGAAATACTGTTTTCTGGCATCCAGTCATAAATCACAACTCTTCAGTATGTGCTTGAAGGTGCATTTTATCTCTGCCAGGTTAATTTTTAAATCCCCTGACAAATTTCCAGTTACATGGAGCTGGTGTAAGGATGGTGAGGATGTTTTTAATCTTGATTGATAACAGCCATTCTTAGACACAAATTGCCAGCCTTGCCTAGTGTTTTCCACAGCTGGTTCTCCAGGTGAGTCTGCTGTGTTGGTAGTTGTAGTTTATTTACCAGAGGCATTAGGAACAGAGCAAGGCTCTCAGAGTCCTGGCCTGGTTCTCTCTGTCTGAGTACTCAGCAGGTAAACTAACAGCACAAAATGTCTGACTGGGCTTTCACTGGGAGGGAGGATCATTACCAGAGAAGCTGCAGGGAAAATTCAACCTATATTCACCCTTAGCCGGCTGTCAGTCTTTATTTATCACATCTGTGATTATGTTTTGTATCTCTGTGTCAGGGTGGCTCTGTCTTGCTGCTGACTGGCCCTCCTGGCTGTGGAAAAACTGCAACTCTGCAAATTCTAGCCAGAGATCTTGGCCTTCAGGTGCAAGAATGGACCAATCCACTCTCCTTAGACTTCCCAAAGGAAGACCTGAGGAACATGTTTGGCCATGGTAAGTATGTTTTTCTTTTTGTCTTTTTCTTTGCCCTTCCAGTTACTTTTGTGGGTTTTCTGTCTTGTGCTTTTGCTTCGTTTCTGTCTGTCACATATGAAATCAGATCCACATCTGTGTAAGTCCTTTCCTGTTTATTGAGAATCTTTCTGTTGCTTTTTATCTGGAAAGAGATTATAGGGTTTTTAACAGTGTTTAGTCCAAAATAATTGACAATTCAAATCAGTATAGAGAGTTCTGTAATAGCCTGGTTAAAATAACCAAATTAATGAAAACAGGTAAGTGTCTTTGTCTGGGTCCTCAGTTGCATTAAACCCCTTTAAAAATTCTGTGTCTGTCACATGTTTGCCAAGGTTCAGTGCTGCTGTTTGTTCAGTGCTGCTGTCAGAAAATAGCATGGGTGGGTATTAGTTCATGTGGGTATTTATATTTCACTTGGTATAATATAGAATACATATTTTTAATTAGTTTTCTTTTTCAGACTCAAATTTTCATACGTTTCCGAGTCAGGCCCAAGCAGCTCTCTTTCAAGATTTTCTATTAAGAGCAAATAAGTATAACAAACTTCAGATGCTTGGGGAGTCCTCAGAAAATGATAAAAAGCTTATTCTTATTGAAGTAAGTGAAAACTTGTGAAATGTTGTGTTTAAAACAGTACCTTTTGTTGTAATATTGGCATGCTGACTAGCTTCAGAAACTGGATTGGTGTTTCCCAAAGTTAGTCTGCTTTACTGCAGATGAGATCTTAATTTCTTTTTGTGTCTCTGCAGCAGCCTAGAGCCACGTCCCACCTGCAGTTAGTTATGCCACAGAAGCAAGGAGTCAGGCAGAAATGGGAGTCTGGATGGAGCACAGAAGTACTTAACAGAAAGCAAATCTTACCAAAAAGCAGATCAATATTGAGAAGTCATTCCCATGTTTCTGGATGATGAAGTTTCTAGAAATATAATAATGTAATGTGTATAAACAGGAAGAGTGGAAATCTCACCACTGTACCTGTTCTTTAATGATTCAGGAGAGTGTAGGGGACACATGAGAATGACCACAAGCAGGAACAATTGAAATTTAGCACTTTCTCCCTGGTTTTACACAGGTAGTGTTGTTAGAGCACAGGTGTGAACTGAGGGTTTGTGGGCAGGTACAGGACAAGGCTTTATTTGTACTTGTGTACAAATGTGTTTCAATAGCAATTTCTTTCTAAACTTTTCAATTCTTTTCCTGCAATAAATTTTAGGAATTGGTAGTCAGGTTGTCTGCAAACTTTCAAGGCCAAACCAGACAGAAATTCTGGCAGGGTAATGTACTGCAGAATTTAGGAAGCAGAATCTCATGAGACTTGTCTTAATAAAGTCACCTTCTTGTGCAGGTCCTGTCACACCTCACATGGGTATCCTGCCCTCTTCCCCAGGGGAGCTGCTTCCTGGGGTGTTTGTCCTCCAGGTGAAACATTCTTGGACACAAATTGCCACCCAATTGAAATTGGCTGTTCACAGGCACTGTGATCACCCAAGGCTGTGTCTTAGGAAACTGAGACAGCAGGAAAACATTTCTGTGAAATGAGACATGCCATGCTTTGGGTTTGTTTCCCCTGCTGCTCCTCTGACTCTCCAGTGTCAGCTGTGTGTAAATGTAGTTGACAGCAAGCAAACCAGGAGTTAAAAGTGTGGTAATGTAGTGTCCATGACAATCAGTCTGTGGAGGAGAGTATTTCCATCTGAATGTCATGACTGCAGCTCTTTGTTTTGGACAGGACATTCCTAACCAATTCTACAGAGATCCTGGCAGTCTACATGAAATCCTCAGGTCAGTGGCAAAGAAGTTGTTAATTATGAGCTTTAGCAGCTCACAAAGCTGGAGTTTGACGTTCAGCACACTTTGCTGTTTTGCAATGCAGGAGTTTTGTTCGTAGGAGCAGGTGTCCCCTGGTCTTTATAATCTCAGATAACTTCAGTGGAGACAGCAACCAGAGGTCACTGTTCCCCACGGAAATTGTAAAGGAGTTGTGTATATCCAATATTAGGTAAGATCTTCTGCCTCGTTAAAACATGGTTCAAATAACTGAGAGGTTAGAAACTAATTAATTTTTTTAAATGGAATTCAACAGTTTCAAGCCTGTTGCACCAACAAATATGATGAAAGTTCTTAATCGAATAGCTGCAGCAGAAGCCAGTATGGTAAGTTGTCAAAGCTCTTAACTTCTGTGCAGGGCTAGGACCATATAAAAATATGTTATTTTTGTTTCTCTGTTTGGTCTTTGATAGCAGAGCTCCACATCTCCCCAAAGCAAAAAACATTTTCCCCAGAGCAACAGAAAGCAAGGAACAAGCCGGGAAAGATACCTTGTTTTTAGGATTAGTTTCACTTGATCTTTGCTCCAAGTCTACAAAGTCGCCGCTGAAAATTACTCTGGTTATTACAGTAACTATATAATTGAAACAAATAATAGGAAGAGATATAATCTTTTGTGTATCCAGCGATGCCAGAAGAGGTCATGAACCTAAATCTTGTATTGTTCGTGAGCTGTTTTGATTACAAGCAGGTACCATATTGAGTGACACCTTGCAAAGAGTTATGTGCATTTTTCTCTTTACTATTGTTATATAAATTCTGACATTGGATTTATGGATTTCCATATGGAAACAAATGGATTAAGTTTTTTAAAGCTGTCAGTGCTCCGTAGTGTGAGCACACAGTGGATGCTCATGTGTCTGTTCTTGGTGTGTGTCAGAGGTGGGTTCCCAGAGCCATGGTCACATACTCCTTTTCTTGCTCTTCCATTGCTTAGAATGCTGTTTTCCCTTGTAGAACAGAGAGAACTGCACCCTTGATAGAACCTCTCTGGAGCTGCTTTGCAGAGGTTGTTCAGGTGACATAAGGAGTGCAATAAACAGCCTTCAGTTTTCCTCTACAAAAGGTAAAAGTTACGGTTTTGTTAGGTGAAGTGGTATTTTGACCATTTCTGCTGAAAACATCTTCTGTTCCCAGCTGCAGCACAGGTGGGTGAGTTGCAAAAACATTCTGGACACGCTTCTGTGGAGCAGGAATAAACACAGGGTGTGTGGGGGTGTGAGTGGGGCTCAGCTGCTGCAGCCTGGGCTTAAACCATGGCATGTTTAAGGTAATTTGATTAAATACCCTCTTTTCTTCCTGCTATCTTTGCTCTTTGTGTTTGCTGTTCAAAGTTTCTATGATGCAGCCTTAGTTTGAAAGGGATGCTTTCGTTGCTGGGATTCTGCATTTCCCAAACTGCTTATTTTGTGAGAATTCCACAAGTCAGTAATTGTTTAAAAGCAATACTCCGGCATGCTTTGTTCATTCTCAGGACTGTGAAATGGTGACATCACTTTCATTAAACTTAGACCTAAGGAAACAGACTCATCAATTGTCTTCTGCTATATGTGGTAGAGCTAGTAAGGGTATTGGTTCTGTCACAGAGTTTTTTCCTCCCATTTGCTTTGCAAATAGCAAATGTGCTCATGGAATACAAGATTAAAGGTAGTCTCAAGTCCATTTTTTAAGAGGGAGTGTTGTACTTTGAGTTTTAGGGTATATTGAAATTATCTGGGCAGTGTTAGTTGTATTACACAAGGCAGAGAGTGAAGTTTCTACACTTACTCTGATGATGTCTTCAGGTGTACCAGGCTTGGATTGTTCTGTGTGAGTCAGAAAAACAGAGGATTGCTCTCAGTGGGGTATTATGCCATTAGTATCAGTGAATATTAGATTGGTCATATCTGACAAAAGCATGGAGTGTCTCACTGCTGGACACATCCTCCAGAAAACCTAAATAATGTTAAAATAACCAGTTTGTGTAATTTTTAATAAGTTACCTTGGAAATGTAAAACCATGAGGGTTAGAACCGGGGAGAAAACAAAGACATATGATTTCAGAGCTTCTTGTGTGTGGACTGTTGGAGACAGCACACTGAGCATTCTCCTCTCACATTTTCTCTGACGTTGAGGAGTGTTTGAACAGAACATCTTTAGCTGTGCAGGTGTTTCAGTGAGGTGAATGACTGGCAGCCAGAGATACTGGGCACGTTTGGGAGACACCCCATCTCCTTGCTGGTCTCCTGAGCATGCAGCATTTGTTTTAAGGTGTGTTTCTTCATGTGTGCACCTGTGCAAGCACCACTGATACTGCTGATCATTTTGTAACACTATTAATGGGTAAGATAGCTCCATGGTAATTGTGGGAGAGCAGAAAAATAAATACCTGAAGGATAATTTATAGGAACATTGAAATGCCACAAAATGAAATTGTGGGTGAAATTTTTAAAGTTTATTAACTTAGACTACAATAAGGGTTTTGTTTCATGAAGTTCAAAACTTTGTGGAAGAGAGTAGGTGGTGGGGAGAATCACCTAAATGAAAGGTTTTCTTTGCAACTTTATATTTCAGGGAGGTTAATGTACAGATAATGCCAGTAGAAGACAAAATTGATAAGTAAACAGGATGTAACTGAAGTAACAGGATGTAACTGAAATAGAGTTTACATATACTTGTACTTGTGCTTTATAAATGTGAGATTCTAAACATGGTCAAGTGGGGAGTGCATCAGACCTAGAAGGGGTAAGCCTGAATGCTTTTTTCAAAGACAGCTGTTTATTATTCAAAAAAGTACTTGGTACCTCAGCTGTGGCTTAGGGGACAGAAGTGGAATGAAGGTAATGAATGTTGCTAATTTAGGTGACTGGGTTGTGTTCCTAATAAATGAGTTTTCTCATAGTGCTCCCATTTATATAGCCTGTTCTGTTCCTTTTGTTAGTACTGTTTGTTCATCAACATCAGCAGTAGCAACATAATAGAAAACTTCTGCAGAATCATGTACTCTGTCTTGGTTTTATTTTATTGATAGACTGCTCATTGGAGAAGGAATTTTGGTCAAAGAAGAAGAAGAGCTGCACAATAAAATGTGAGGAAGCAGGGGTATCCAAAGTAAGAAAGAAAAGTAAATGTGATACCTCAGAAGACCAGGAGATACAAGCTATTGGTGGCAAGGATGCATCCATTTTTCTTTTCCATGCTCTGGGGAAAATTATTTATTGCAAAAGTAAGAAAACTTTGACTTATTCTCCCTTTCAGTGGGCAAAGCATGTCAGCTGCTACTAGCTGGAATAATGAGCCAAAGTACTACTAGCCAAAGTAAGGCTTTGGATGGCCTCTGTCTGGGATGCTTGGTCAGCAACAACAGCATAAAATCAGCTACATCAGGGTCCCTAATGCCACTGCCTGTGCACATTTTGGTAGTAATTCCCAATACTGGCTCCAAAACCAACTGAGGAGAAGTAGTGAGGTGAGGGAATACAAAAATAATTTGATTAGATTTGTTATATGAGGCTTAACACGACTAACTGTGTGTGGATGACTGTGTAATATTGACTGTGATAATTAAGTACCTGTGCCTGTCCCGGAGGTTTCTGGGAATGGAAGATGCTGTAATGTAGCTGCTGGTGGAGCTGGCAGCTGCTGAGAGCATTGAGACCATGAGGACTGAAGGCTGTGCAATCCTTTCCAGGAGAAGCAGTGCCAGAAGCAGAGTGCCCTCAGCTGCCTGCTCACCTGTCCGAACACCAGCGGGACACCCTGCTCATTCAGCCTGAGGTACTCCTGCATGGGCTGCACCCGTGCACCTGGGTCCTGAGGGACTGCTGCAGACTCTCAGTTACTGCTCAGCTGCTGTGCATTCAGTCTGAGCTAGAGAATCACCCATCTGCAAGGCACCTCTGGGGCAAACCAGCTCCTTGTGCCTGGGCAGGACAGACCTTGCGCTCCGGCTCCCTGACCTAGATGTATCACAGCTTTTTATACACAGGATCCTTTTCCTTAGCCACCTGTAAAATCCAAACTTTTCTTCTTCCTAACAGGATATTGTGGAAAAATCACATATGTCTGGAAGTATGTTCAATCTATACCTTCACCAGAACTACGTGGACTTTTTTTCTGATATAGATGATGTAGTGAGAGCCAGTGAATATTTCAGCACTGCTGATGTCCTTTGTAGTAACTGGAGTGTAAGTGTAATCTCTTTGTAGGCACACGCTTGTTTTTAAGTACTTTGACATTGAGCTCTCAACTTTTCACTGGGTTTCTGAAAGGTTGCTGCAGACTTAGAGTGTGAGTGGCATGAATTGTTAATGAATGCTAAAGTACATCAGCTGCAGAGGAGATGCAGAGCCAGTGTTCTGTCCAGCCTCTGTCAGCATTTTATTATGGTGGGTTGCAGTGTTTGTAGGATACTCTACAAAGTATTTTTGAGTAGAGTATGTTTGTGCTAAGAAGGAATCAAGCTCTTTCTGTTTTCTCAGCTGCTTTCAATCCAAGTTCTGCAGTAATGTAAGCTTTGCAATGCTGTGCCAGTGCAGTGCCTGCCTGTGTTTCAGTGCAGATGAGCTGCCTGGAGCTCACACAAGGCCCTGTTTCTCTCCCAGACACGGCTTGTGATGGAGAGCTACAGTGCCTCCGTGGCTACCCGAGGGGTGATCCACTCCAACACCTCCAGAGCCTCTGCCCACCAGCAGGGGGGCATGGGCTTCCGCCCCTTACACAAACCCCAGTGGTTTTTGATCAATAAAAAGGTAAAACCTTGATTTTATTTTTCCTTAATTCTTTTTCCCCTAAGGTGTGACTATTCAGCAGTATAGATGAAATTTGATCACAGTGCTAAACTTGTTAAACACCCTATTTTAGAGATAATCTGGTTCTATAAAGCACTTGCTAGAAGAGCACTTTGCATCACTCCTTTAATGTAAAAATACATTTGTGGCTTCTGACAAAGTCTGATACCTGTGTCCAAGATGGCATCTTCCTGGGAGAGTCTTAATCCTAATAATAATCTCTAATATTCTCTTAATCCTATTAGTCTCTAATAGAGAGACAAGTGGAGTTGAAATACTGGTAAGTATTTCTAGAATTGAGTCTGGTTTTGTGCAGTTTGAAGCACACTGTTGTATAAGTGTAAGAAATTTCTGCTGTTGTGGTTTATGTGTTTATCAGAAATAGCTTGTTCAGGTGATACAGCAGGTCTTGGCATTCTTTTACATTTGAACTAATATGTTGGCAAAGAGCATTGACCTGGATAGCCTGGGAATTCTGTACTCAAGGAATACTTTTTTTTTTAATTTTAATGCCCAGTAAAAGGCAAAGTTGAAGGATTCTGCCATTGATATGTTAACCACTTTCTTTATCTGGTCTCATTTTTCAGTAGCTCCCTGCAGCAGGCAGGAAGAAATTCTGTGTGTTATGTACAGAACATTTACATTCTTAATGGTTTACCAGGTTTTTTACTTGTGTTCTTCCCCCCCACCCCCAACTCTTACAGTATCAGGAAAATTGTATTGCTGCAAAATCTCTGTTTTCAAGCTTCTGTTTACCACCTGAGTGCCTTCAGACAGAGCTGCTGCCTTACCTTGCTATGTTAGCAAACCCAATGAGAAACCAAGGTAAGATGGATGGAGGTAACTCTTGATCTTGGACTCTCTTTGCAATTGAAACATACTGACAGATTTCATAAGCCAAAAGGTCAATACTGTCAGTGCTTGTGCCTCAGTATAGAACATTCTCCTGGGAAATGTTGTGTAGGAGATGCCCAAAGGTGCCTCCAGTAGCACAGCCAAAATTAAAGCTGCCCTGGTAGGTTGGTCAAACTGTAGTGGTTAAGGTGCTCTCTAGACTTAGGGCTTTTATTATATTTGCTGGAGGATTTGATGAGAAGAGTTCTGGAAACCTAGTAGGCAATATTAACTAGATCTTCATTTCTTACTGATACCTTTCCAGTAACAGCAGCAGACTTAACAACACCTCAAAAAGCCTTTCACAGATAAAAGAAGCAAAATTCAAGTTTGCAGTGCATTGAAATAATTAAATCTGAGATGATCCATTAGCAAACAGTTCATGCAGGAAAATTTACTTTGTGTGGTACATAAAGCAAAAATTAATATTTAGAGAGCTGGGTCACTTATGCTGTTATTAATTGCTTCTCATAAAAAGCATCATGCCTTAACTAAGGCCTTGACATCAGGATGAGTGAATTTTGTAGGCTGTGGAATAATAGCTCTACATGATAAATACACAGGGAAAGAATGTCAGTGATTTGGAATTTTGTGTGTAGGCCATCTGTAAATATGTTGTGCTAAATTGTAACAGTTTGGGGGGAAAAAGTTACATGCACAGTGTTTTGGTATCTAAAATATTTCAAATATATACAGGAATACTTGACTAAGGTCACTGTTTATTTTCTAGTATGTTCAACTGTCTGTTCATTATGATCTACCTAACATGATACTGGTGGTTCTTTGTTACTAGCTCAGATTGCTTTTATCCAAGACGTGGGGAGGCTGCCACTGAAAAGACATTTTGGGAGGTAAGCTGAACTTCTGTCTGTAGTTAAAAAAAGTAAGACTGTGTCATATATGAAGGGGAAGAACCCTTTCATTACATAAGTCTGTGATATGACATTCAAAGAGAAAGTATTTTTTAAAGTTAATTTAATGAGTTATTTAATCTACAATTAGATAGCTGCACTGAATTAATCTTGTAGAAATTTTGCCCATAAGGCTACTTAGAGTAAAGCTTTGCTGAGAATGCATGGTTTCTCCTCAGGCTGTAGCTACTGATTGCTGAAAAGCCAGGGTTTGTCCCTGTGGGACTGAGTGGCCTCCTCACAGGCTGTGTGTGCAGCCTCAGGGAGGACATGGCACGAGGAGCTCTGTTGTGACTCTTGAGAGCCTTCAGAGACTTCATTCAGCCCAGCAGAGCCTCAGCTACACTTGTGTAGCTGTCATGCCTCTGGAATTTAAGAACTGTTGTAATTGGCGTGTTTCTAGCAAAGAATCAAGGTCACATCTGCAGCGAGACAAACCGTCATCCCCTAACCAGGACATAGTTTGCTCAGGCATCTGATAGAGCATTTCCTACTTGTCCCTGGTGTTGCTGCTGAGTTTAGCTGTGAATTTCCAAGCTGTATTTCTGGCCCGTTCCCCAGCTGTTGCATTAAAGCCATTTTGGTTGTTAGTCAGGGAGGAAGGAGAGTGTCCCTAAGGGGTGTATTTCTTTGTAATCCTCCTGGTCTGCACCACCAGGTGTGAAGCTTCTCAAATTAACTGTAACTTCCTCGTCCCTTTTAAGTTTCCCTGCAGTATAGCTGTGGGTACTGGCATTTTGTATGTGCATTAATAAGCTGGTGGGGTGTCACAGTGCCTGATCTGAGGGGTGACTTCTGCTGGAAGCACTGCCATCCTTTTCCATCTGTTCAGTGTGCAGGAACCGCAGTACAGAGAAATGTAGGTGTGTGCTTCCGTCAGGGGCCCTGCTGGAGAGCAGGCTGTGTTGTGGGCAGTGCCTGTGTGGGGAGGGATCAGGTTCTGTTCGGGCCTCACGCTGTGCTGCTCCCGTGCTCTGCAGGCTGCAGCTGGAAGCTCTGGGTGACAAGGACCCCGGGGTGCTGGAGCTGTCCCACGGGGACGGTGACCCCGAGGGGCTCCCCTCCAGCCAGTCCAGCAGCAGCGACCTGCCTGGCAGCCAGCCGCAGCCCGTGGCAGCCCAGGCCGTGCTGGAGGAGGAGGAGCTAAGGATCGAGGAGTACGACAGTGACTGAGCCGCCAGGACACACCTCGGCCGTGCCCCGTGCTGCCAGGGCCCTGCTGGGGAGCAGGCTCTGCCCAGCAGGGCTGCAAGCCATGCACCAGGGCTGGGAGCCCAGCCCAGAGCTGCTGGGAGCCCAGCCCAGAGCTGCTGGGAGCACCCAGGCAGCTCCAGCATCCTCCTCCCTCTGCAGGGCCAGCCTGAGCCCAGTGCTAAGGTACCAGCTATTCCTGCCTCTCCTGAGCCATGACACTGCCCTAGGGCAGTAACAAGAGAGAAATAAAGGGCTGAAATCAGTCTGAAAGAGACTGATCAGCAGTGTCAGTCTTAAATTATTTGTATTTTTACACATTTTAATGTACTTTGCAATTGTGCAGTGTGTTTCCTGACTGCACATTCCATAAGTTGTCAGCATTTGGAGGGTTTATTCAAATTCACACTTTCAAAAAAAAATGCTTTTTGGAAGTTTAGCCCTTCTGAAAAGAAGAGGCTGAAATTTACACCTGAAAAAGTCTGATGTCCCATACTGATGATGTTAAGAAAACTTCTACTGTATTAATACTGTTTTGTACTCTGACTTACAGAAGACATAAATAAGATCCTCATGTCTTTATAAGTGGAACTAATGTTGTACCATGGATTATTTTGTATTTCTCTTGGAAAGATATTTTCATAACTTTTAGAGGGGAAAAGGCAGCAATTAAGCAGAAGTTGTGCTTTGTAGGCAGCTACATGTCTAATGTGCAGTTTTTCTCCTTGACTTGCAGTTGTGCTGGGGGAAACACTGATCCTGTGTTTGGTAACTGACACATGATCAGGTGCTGTGGTTAGTAATACCACAGCAGTGAGGAAAAAAAATCAAACCAAAACAGCTTTGAGTGATGCATGTTTGCATTTCACAGGCAGTTTAGTGAGAGAAAACACCTGTTTATCCACCCTGACCTCGGATTAATGCTATTAAAGAGTCTGCATCTGTCCTCTCTCAAGGGACAGGTGTAGTCTTTTCATCTACAGCTACTGCTTAATGTTGAAGGGGGAAATTTCTCTCCTAAGTCTAAAATTCTGTTACAGCTATAGTCATTACAGCAATTCAGAATGTCTGTGGCTGTTCATGACCATTAACCCTTTTTCTCCTCCCCAGGGTGGTTTGGATGGGCTGTTCCTGGGGTGCCTGCAGCACAAGTAACAACCAGGCACAAAATACTGATTTTTATCTTGCAAGCACACCCGCACCCTCCTTTGTTGTATCTTTTCAGCTTTCTTTATAGTAGCACCAGGTACCTGCAGCTGCTGTGTTGGCCTTTTCCTTGTTAGGGCAGAATTCATTGCTCACCTGGCCAGTTCCACCTGGCACTGTGAGCTACAGCACAGCTGTTGAGCAAAACCTCTGTCACTTGAAAACACCACCTGGGCACACACACAAAACCCCCATTATTCTGTTTGCAGCCTGAATGTTTTGCAGTGCCAGTGCAAGCCAGTGCCCAGTTAACAGCACATCAGCGGGGCTGAGGTCAGGTGCAGGACAGTGTCAGGGCAGCCCCTGGCACTGCCCCACTTACCAGCTGGGGAAGGAAGAGAACTGGGCTCCACATGGGGGTGGAAGGGACCTGGGGGTGCTGCTCAGTGACTGAACACAAGCCAGCAGGGTGCCCTGGTGGCCAAGAAGGCCAATGGCTCCTGGCCTGCATCAGGAATGGTGTGGCCAGGAGGAGCAGGGAGGTCATTGTGCCCCTGCACTGGCACAGGTGAGGGCACACCTCGAGTGCTGTGTCCAGTCCTGGCCCCCCAGTTTAGGAAGGACAGGGAGGGGCTGGAGCGTGTCCAGAGAAGGGCAACAAGGTTGGTGAGGGGTCTGGAGCACAAGCCCTGTGAGGAGGGGCTGGGGGAGCTGGGGGTGTTCATCCTGAGGGCTCAGGGGACACCTCATCTCTCCCTACAGCTCCCTGCCAGGTGGCTGTGGCCAGGTGGGGGTCGGGCTCTGCTCCCAGGTGACCGCTGACAGAACGAGAGGACACGGCCTGAGCTGCACCAGGGGAAGGTCAGGCTGGGCATCAGGAACCATTCTTCACTGAGAGAGGGGCTGGGCACTGGAATGGCTGCCCAGGGAGGGGGTGGAGCCACCGTCCCTGGAGGGGTTCAGAGAAAGCCTGGACGTGGCACTCGGTGCCGTGGCTTCGTTGGTGAGGAGGTGCTGGGTCATGGCTTGGCCTTGATGATCCCAAAGGTCTTTTCCAGCCTGGCTCATTCTGTGACTCTGTGATTTAGGAGCACTCCCAGAAAGAAGGGTACATGTGTTTTCTGGGTGTGATCAGAGAGCTGGAAGTGCTCTGGGTGCCTTTGGGGAGCCCCGTGGCTCACGCTGGAACCCCCCAGCCACGTCTCCATGTGAAGCTGTGACTGGCAGTGGGCTCGGGGCTGGCAGTCCCCACCAGGCTCTCCCTCACAGGGGACCTTGGCCAGGGTTAGGGACAAGACACACAGACACGGGTGCAGGTGGCTGAGAGCAGCATGGAAATACAACAGTTAAACACAGGAAGCAGTATTTTCCTTCTTTCCCTGATGCCTGTGGGGGCCAATGTCCTGTTGTGATGTCACTTGCTGGCGGAGCTGACACCCCAAGTGTCTGACTGTGACATCACTGGGGGATCCCTCACTGACTCTATTTGGGCACTGGCAGGGCCAGCGTGGCTCTGGCCTGGACTGCTGCCAGGCGAGGCTGTGAGGCCTGGAGAGTGGAGCCAGGCATCTCCTGAAGCCTGGGCTGGGGGCTGCCCGTCCTGGAGCATCACTCCATGTCCCGAGCCCTGCCTGGCGCCTGCAGCACTGGAGGTGAGCTCCGTGGGGAATGCTCCCACAGGTGTCTGTGGGGCGGGCAGCGGGGCTCGGGGGGCAGGGAGGGCCCTTCTTCCTCCCCTCCATGCCCCAGGACAGCTGCCCAGGGAGGCTCAGGAGCGGTGGTCACAGCGTCTCTCCATTGTGCAGTGCGTGGCATGCTTTGGAAGCGCTAGAGAATCGCAGAATCACCGAGGCTGGAAGAGACCTTCAGGATCCCCGAGGCCGGTGCCGGCAATGGGGAGCCTCCTGTCCCTGTCTCTCCCCCCGGCCCCGGGGGTCAGCAAGGCCACGCAGACCGAGTGGAACTGCCCCGTGTGCCACAGCGTGCACAGCGACACGGTCGCCGTGCCCTGCGGCCACCAGTTCTGCCTGGGCTGCCTGCTGCGGCACACGGCCACCAGCGCCACGTGCCCGCTGTGCGCCAGCCCCGTGCTCAGCGCCCGCTTCTCGGTGCTGGGCCGCAACGACTTCCTGCAGTGCATCCTGAGCCCGCCCGGAGCGCCGCTGGGGCCCGCGGGCTGGGCCCGCCGCGCCCTGTTCCGCCTGGTCTACACGCGGCCCCCCGGCCCGCCGGCAGTGCCCGGCCCGGCCGAGCCGCGGGGCGCGGAGGCCGCGGAGGGGTTCCCGGCCGACCTGTGGGCAGAGCTGCTGCACGGCCACGAGCACCTGCTGGACCCGGTGCGGCCCTGGCTGCGGCAGAGCCTGGACGCCATCTACGGCCCGCAGTGGTGGGAGGCGCGGCAGGTGGAGAGCATCGCGCTGTCCACGCTGTGCATCTGCGGCCCGGACCGCGCCGGGCTCACACACATGCTGCGGGGCTACCTCGGCGAGTACGCCGCGCCGCTGATCCACGG
Organism: Leptocoma aspasia; assembly: GCA_013399835.1. Classification (NCBI taxonomy): domain Eukaryota; kingdom Metazoa; phylum Chordata; class Aves; order Passeriformes; family Nectariniidae; genus Leptocoma; species Leptocoma aspasia. The sequence goes on along the minus strand of VXAX01000628.1, from coordinate 146,121 downwards.
CCTGATCCACGTCACCAGGCACCGCTGCAGGGACGCCTGGCTGCGCCGCCGGCGCTCTCCGGCTGGCCCCGAGGAGGAGGAGGAGGAAGGCGAGAGCCCCGCGGGCAGCGCCGGCCTCTCCTCGCCGGGCGGGACCCTCGCCCTCGGCCTGGCTCCGGACCCTGCAGGCCCCGGCTTGAGGGACCAGCCCAGCGAGCCAGAACCGGACCGCCCCGGGGGTTCTGGCCGCTCCCCGGCCGCGCCAGGTCCCGCGGGGCAGGACCAGCCCTGGCCCGGACCCCAGGAACACCAGCCCTGGCTCGGACCCGAGCAGCACCAGTTCCGAGCCGGGCCCGAGCACAACCAGCCTCGGCGCCGGCCGGAGCAGCGCCAGTCCTGGTCCGGGCCCCAGCAGTACCAGCCCTGGCCCGGACCCGAGCAGCAGCAGTCCCGGCCCCGGCCGGAGCAGCTCCAGCCGCGGGCCGTGCCTCAGGAGGACTCGCCGGCTCCGGGTCCCTCCATGCCCCGGCGGGGCAGGAACCGCCGGCCCCGGGTGAGCCGGCGCTCTCGGAGGAGCAGGGGCTACAGATGCCGGCGCCCTTGGAGCTTCAGAAGGAGGAGGAAACCAAGGAGGAGATAAAAGGCTATTTTCTTGACACGGTCTCCGTCCCCCTTCTCCTGGGGGCCTTTCCATCGTGGCCACCGTTGGCCGGGCTCCTACAGCCGCGGGAGATCCTGTGTGAAGCCGTGAGGAAGTGATTCCAAAGGATGGAGAAAGATTCCTGTGTCGTGTTTTGACAGAAGAATTTCCCATCCCCTTTCAGAACCCTTCAGTCAACCCATTGTTGACATCTCTGTTTTTGTGATGGGAAATGATCAGTCCTTTCCAAGCAGTGACCGGGGAATTGTCCAGGAGCCCATGGAAGGGCAGGGAAACTCAAAGGGCCGAAGGTCGTGTCCCCAGCTCACTTGCATTCTCTGCCCAGGTGTGGGGTTCAGGGACGCCCTAGGCAGATGTCCCATGCTGGGGTGTGGATTGAGACTGGGAAAAAGGCAGGCACAGGCTGGCAAGGGGACAGCGCTGAAGCTGCGAGCGCCTTGGTGGGGCTTTTCCCCAAACGCCCCCAGGGGTCCCGGGGAGGCAGCTGCAGGACAAAGGGAAGTGCTGGGACAGTGCTGGCAGTTCGGCACTGCCCTTCAGCCCCACCAGGCCCCCGGGGATGGCAGCCGTGCGGGGGATCCATCCCCGGGAGCCCCCCCGCCGCCTGTGCTGGCCGGGTGCGGGTCCGTGTGCCAGCACTAGAGAGAGAACGGTCACAGTGCCGCGGGCCAGTGCCGTGTCCTGTGAGCACCCCCGGCCCGAGCCCGCCCTGAGGGCTTCCCTGCCGCCCCGGCAGCCGGCAGCGCTCCGAGAGCCGTGCCTTCGGCCACGGCCGTCTGTACGACCGCGCAACAGAGCCCTGAGCGGCTTCCAAAGGCGATGGGGGACGGATCGGCGGTGAGCTCCGCCAGCACCCAAGGGCTGACGGGTGCGCGTTCAAACGGCCCAACTCCCACCCGGGCCCGTACGGCCTGGGGGGTCCGGCCGGCCCCGGCTGGCCCCGGCCCCGGCTGGCCCCGGCTGTCCCCGCGGCCGGGGCTCCGCGGGGCCCCGCACAGGCTGAGCGGCCCTGCCTTGCCCTGCCCTGCCCTGCCCTGTCCTCCCTGCGGCCGGGCTGTCCCCCCGCCATCCCCTCCCTCAGCAGTGGGCCCCGCCCCGTGTCGCGAGGGGCGCGGACAGTCGCGGCGCCCGGCGCTGATTGGCTGTCGCGACACTTGGCGCTGATTGGCTGCCGTGCGTCCCGGAAGCGGAAGCGGCGGCGGAAGCGGAGAGGCGGCGGTGATGGCGGTGGAGCTGGAGGTGGCGGACGGGCAGTGCCGGCTGCGGCCCTTCTCCTGCGAGCTGGGGCTGCTCTCGCGGCCCGACGGCTCGGCCGCCTTCCTGCAGGGTCTGCGGGGCTCGGCTCCCCGGGCTCCCCTTCCCTTCCCTTCCCTTCCCTTCCCATCCCATTCCATCCCGCGGGATCTGCTGGGCTCGGCTCCCCGGGGCTCCCCCTCTTTCCTTACCGGTGCTCCTTTTCCCATCCTTCCCCTCCCGAGACTCTCCTTCCCAGCCCATCCCGGCTCAGTTTCCCGGAGCTCCTCATCCCTACCCAGCCCTTCCCGAGGATCCGTGCTGCTGCCCGTCCCAGGCCTCCCCTTCTCCCCTTGGCGGGGCCCCGTTCCCACCTTTCCCACAGGCTGCCGGGGCTGCCGTTCCCGATGCGGCCTCCTCACCGTGCCCTCTCCTGTCTGTGTCCCCAGGTGACACCTCGGTGCTGGCCGGGCTGTACGGCCCCGCGGAGGCCAAGCTCAGCAAGGAGCTGCCGGACCGGGCGGCGCTGGAGGTGCTGCTGCGCCCCAAGGTGGGGCTGCCAGGTGGGGACCCGCTGTCCTGNTTGTCTTGATAGAAAACTGTCTCCCAAGCTTTTGAAAAGGAATATTGGAGAAGGTGAATGGTTATAGCAAATAAATGGTTATAGCAGACTTGAGTGAAACAAAGATGCAGTTAAAACCTTAAATTTGTGTGTTTAAGCTTTGGATGGAACAATTTGGAGTTTAACTTGCTGAGTTAGATGTAAGCCATTGGTAAAACTATAAATAGTGTAAGTGGAAATAGTATTTGAGTGGAACTGTTTCAGGCTGAGATGGGATTATAAATAGAAAAATCAGTCTTTATCTGATATAAACAGGCTTTTCTCAGAGGTATGAGTCAACCCAGGGAAAAGGTGAAATTTGTGTTTTCATTTGGTTTCTCTAATAGGCCTCGTCATAGTCTGTAACAACTTTAGCAGGCAGGCCATGGCACAGGCAGATGGCACAGACAAAAAATAAGTCTGTGTTTTAGAGTAAGAAGGTATTTGTGTACATATTACAGTGTGCAAAGTATCCTTGCCTTGCCCTGCCTTGCCCTGCCCTGCCCTGCCCTGTCCTCCCTGCGGCCGGGCTGTCCCCCCGCCATCCCCTCCCTCAGCAGTGGGCCCCGCCCCGTGTCGCGAGGGGCGCGGACAGTCGCGGCGCCCGGCGCTGATTGGCTGTCGCGACACTTGGCGCTGATTGGCTGCCGTGCGTCCCGGAAGCGGAAGCGGCGGCGGAAGCGGAGAGGCGGCGGTGATGGCGGTGGAGCTGGAGGTGGCGGACGGGCAGTGCCGGCTGCGGCCCTTCTCCTGCGAGCTGGGGCTGCTCTCGCGGCCCGACGGCTCGGCCGCCTTCCTGCAGGGTCTGCGGGGCTCGGCTCCCCGGGCTCCCCTTCCCTTCCCT
>VXAX01000628.1:124889-139887 GCA_013399835.1 Leptocoma aspasia | reverse complement strand
TCCGGAGCCGCCGGTTCAAGTGGTCGCTGGACCTGGGGGCGGCGCCGGGGGCACGGTGAGGCCGGGGGGACCCGGGGGGCTCGGGGGAACCCGGGGGGACCCGGCGGGACCGGGACACCGAGAGCTCCCGCTCACCCGCCCCGCTGTCCCCAGGCCCCGCGGAGCCGCCGAGGGCCGCGGCCCGCTCGGGTTCGCTGACCGGCAGCTGGGGGAGGGCGGCGTCCACGAGAGCGACAAGATCCTGATGGAGAAGGTGTGAGGGAGCGGGGGGACACCGCGGGGTGCGGTGTGCTGTGTCCCGGCCACCTCTGCAGGAGCGGGCCCTGCCCGCGGGGTGCTCGCTGGCCCGGGTACCCCGCACTCCGGCCCCCGCGGCTACCGCTGGCCCGGCTGCTGCCGGGTCCCCAGGGGTGCTCCCTGTCCCCGGTGCGCGGGTGCGCGACACCGGACAGCTGCAGGGGCCGGCCCTGCCTCAGGGCCCCTGGGGTGCCCCACGACCCGGCTCCCCGTGGGGATGGTCCTTGCCGCGGGTCCCTCCCCTGCCCCGGCCGTGCGGGTCCCCCCAGCCCCGGGCACGCCGGACGGGTGGTCCCTGCCCTGGGTCCCCCCAGGTGTCGGGTCCCCATACCCGCCCTGGGTCTCCAAACCACCCTGGGTCCCCATACCTGCTCTGGGTCCCCCCAAGTGCCAGGTCCCCATACCCGCTCCGGGTCCCATACTCACCCTGGGTGCCCCCAAGTGCTGGGTCCCCATACCCACTCTGGGTCCCCCCAAGTGCCAGGTCCCCATACCCGCTCCGGGTCCCATACTCACCCTGGGTGCCCCCAAGTGNGGCCCCTGGGGTGCCCCACGACCCGGCTCCCCGTGGGGATGGTCCTTGCCGCGGGTCCCTCCCCTGCCCCGGCCGTGCGGGTCCCCCCAGCCCCGGGCACGCCGGACGGGTGGTCCCTGCCCTGGGTCCCCCCAGGTGTCGGGTCCCCATACCCGCCCTGGGTCTCCAAACCACCCTGGGTCCCCATACCTGCTCTGGGTCCCCCCAAGTGCCAGGTCCCCATACCCGCTCCGGGTCCCATACTCACCCTGGGTGCCCCCAAGTGCTGGGTCCCCATACCCACTCTGGGTCCCCCCAAGTGCCAGGTCCCCATACCTGCTCCGGGTCCCCATACTCACCCTGGGTGCCCCCAAGTGCTGGATCCCCATACCCACTCTGGGTCCCCCCAAGTGCCAGGTCCCCATACCTGCTCTGGGTCCCCATACCCACTCTGGGTCCCCCCAAGTGCCAGGTCCCCATACCTGCTCTGGGTCCCCATACCCGCCCTGGGTCCCTGTCGTTGCAGCGCTGCTGGGACGTGGCTCTGGCGCCGCTGAAGCAGATCCCCATGAACCTGTTCATCATGTACATGGCTGGCAACACCATCTCCATCTTCCCGGCCATGATGGTCTGCATGATGGGCTGGCGCCCGCTGCAGGCCCTCATGTCCCTGTCTGCCAGTGAGTGCAGTGCTGTGGGACAGCCCCTTGCATGTCCCACAGCCCCCTGGGTGTCCCACAGCCCTCGTGTGGGGACAGCCCCCTGGGTGTCCCACAGACCCCTGTGTGTCCCCAAAGCCCCCTGGGTGTTCCCACAGCCCCCTGGGTGTCCCAGTCCCCTGCATGTCCCACAGCCCCAAGATCCCCATGAATTTCCCACAGCCCCCTGAGACTCCATACAGCCCCACAGTCCCTCAGGTGTCCCCACAGCCCCATAGTCACCTCCACATCATTCCCCTCTGCCCAGCACTCCCCCCTGTGATGCTGGCCACCCCCCATGACCCCTGTGCCAGCCCAGCGGCTCGGGGGTCCCTGACAGTCACCCTGGTGCCCTCTGTCCCCCCCAGCACTGAAGGCCCTGGAGAGCTCAAGCCGGCGGGCACTGCAGGGTCTCGTGTTCCTGGTGGGCAATGGGCTGGGGCTGGCACTGGCCCTCTACAAGTGCCAGGCCATGGGACTGCTGCCCACCCGCCCTTCCGACTGGCTGGCCTTCGTCACCCCCCCGCAGGTGAGCCCGGGGTCCTGGGGAACCCCGCAGGGTCAGGGCTCCTGGCTCAGACCCCCGGGGCCCCCCTCACCCCTTCCTCTGTCCCCTCTCTTGGCAGCGAATGGAGTTCACTGGGGGGGGCCTGATCTTGTGACCCCCTGCGCCCACCCACCAATAAAGGCAATGGCAGGATGGTGACAGCATTTCTGGGAGGAATTCTCAGGGTTTGGGGACTCAGCCCAAGGCAGCCCTGGGCTGGGGAGAACCAAAAAATGTTTATTGGGCTGTACTGGGAGCACTGGGATAGCACTGAAATCTGTACTGGGAGCACTGGGAGTGCCCTGGGAACCTCGGGACCTGCAGTGGGAGCACTGGGAGCTTTGGGGCCTGTCTGGGGCATGCACTGGAGCTCCACTCAGAGCCACAGGACCCATACTGGGAACACTGGGAATATACTTGTGGCCTATATGGGGAGAGCTGCAGCCTGAGGCTGGCTCTGTACTGGAAGCACTGGGTTCATACTGGGAACGCTGGGGATCATGTCAGGATCTCGATTTGACTGTAGGCCATGCTGGTGTCATACTGGGGCCCACTGGGATCCTGCCTGAAGAGCTGTGGCTCACTAGCATTGTACTGGGAGTGCTGGTGGTATGTTGGAAGCACTGGGCACATACTGGGACTGTGGCAGCCCATACTGGGATTGTGCCAGAAGACCTGTGGTGCAGGCCAGTATTGTACTGGGAGCACTGGGCCCACACTGGGATGGTGCTGGGTGTGCCCACACTGCTGGTTTCTGCCACATTTCACCATTTCAGTTTGGTAGTTTCCCCATTTTTACATTTTTAATGTCCCCATTAGTCTCCTCACTGCTTCTTGCCCATTTGTGCCCGGTTTTTGCCCTTTTCCCTTGTTATTTCATACTTATTTTTCCCATTTTTTGCAGTAATTTCTTCCACTGTTGCTCCCAGTAGAGCCCCAACCTCTGATTCCCAGTATGGACCAGTGCCTCCCAGTATAGCCTCGTGCCCTCTCCAGGAGTTTGAGTGTGATCCAGGACTGCAGGATGATGTTATCATAGCCCAGAGCCCAATCCCAGCATATCCCACCAGCTCCCAGTGCCTTTCCACACCACTCCAGCCTTGGCAGTGGCACCACGGCTGCACTGGGGGCCTGGGCTGGGGCAGGGCCTCCTGCTGCTGCAGTCAGTGCAAACATCATGTCACACCTCACTCAGCTGCGGCATGTCCCGGGGTGTCACCGGGCATGGTGACCCCAAGAACAGCCTGTCACAGTGGCCACACCTGCCACGTGAGGCCCCCTGGCCAGTGGAGCCCCACGCCTTTCCTGATGGCCTCCCACAGACTCATCCAGGCTGGAAAATCTCTCCCAGCCCAGCGAGTCCCAGCTTTGACTGACCCCCACCCTGTCCCCAGCCCAGAGCCCTGAGTGCCACCTCCAGGTGACACCTCCAGGGCTGGGCACTCCAAAGCTCCCTGGGCAGTTCCAAGGCCTGAGCTCCCTTTCCATGGGGAAATTCCTGCTGGTGTCCACCCTGAGCCTGCCCTGGCCCAGCCTGAGGCCGTTCCCTCTCCTCCTGTCCCTGTTCCCTAGGAGCAGAGCCCAAACCCCCCTTGTTGTTCCCTATACTCTAAATTCCAACANTCATAGCCCAGAGCCCAATCCCAGCATATCCCACCAGCTCCCAGTGCCTTTCCACACCACTCCAGCCTTGGCAGTGGCACCACGGCTGCACTGGGGGCCTGGGCTGGGGCAGGGCCTCCTGCTGCTGCAGTCAGTGCAAACATCATGTCACACCTCACTCAGCTGCGGCATGTCCCGGGGTGTCACCGGGCATGGTGACCCCAAGAACAGCCTGTCACAGTGGCCACACCTGCCACGTGAGGCCCCCTGGCCAGTGGAGCCCCACGCCTTTCCTGATGGCCTCCCACAGACTCATCCAGGCTGGAAAATCTCTCCCAGCCCAGCGAGTCCCAGCTTTGACTGACCCCCACCCTGTCCCCAGCCCAGAGCCCTGAGTGCCACCTCCAGGTGACACCTCCAGGGCTGGGCACTCCAAAGCTCCCTGGGCAGTTCCAAGGCCTGAGCTCCCTTTCCATGGGGAAATTCCTGCTGGTGTCCACCCTGAGCCTGCCCTGGCCCAGCCTGAGGCCGTTCCCTCTCCTCCTGTCCCTGTTCCCTAGGAGCAGAGCCCAAACCCCCCTTGTTGTTCCCTATACTCTAAATTCCAACACCCCTGGCTGTCCCCTCCTGTCACCAACAATCAGTAGAACTGAACCTCCCTAAGAGCAGTGCAGCGTTGAGCAGCAGCCATTCCTCACTCAGCTGGAGGCAGGAGGGGCTGTCTCCTCTGAAACACTCTGCATGCCGACCACACAAAAGGCTCCTGTTCCCAGGCTGTGTTTTACATGCATGCTCACAGGTTTTCCCTGAACAAATAGGTGTGTGGTAACCATTCCCCGAAGCCATTCACACACGTTTCCTCCTGTCCCAGGAGGGGACAGAAGGTCCGTGTTTGGTGGTTCCTGATGGCCAGTGACCCCCAGTTGTGTCTGACCACTCGGTGAACTGGTGCTGCTGTGCCCAGTTAGGAGAAAGGCTGGCATAGCTGGCCTAGCTCATTAATTTGTGAGTCTTTCAATCAATGGAGTGTAGTTTCTTATTCCTTTCCTTGGTTAATGTTTATTCTATTTTTGATTGTGCACTTCCATAGCCTAATGATTTTGCAGAATGATCATTGTATGAACCCAGCAGTGCAATCAATTCTCCATCTGGCACCACTGTCAGGGAGTCCTGCAGAGCCAGGGGCCCCCTGAGCCTCCTTTCCTCCAAGGAACGTGGCTACGCTCCCAGATTAACACCGTGTTCCCAAACCGAGCTGCACTGCAGGGCCCCCCTGCCCGGGGCTGAGCCCCTGAGCCAAGGACAGATCCTGGTGGTTCCTGGGCCACCAGAGCTGGCACGGGAGCTGCCCTGCCCACCCTGGGGCTGCTCTGTGCTGTGGCTCCTGTCTGACCCACCCCCACCTGCACCAGCGCTCCTCTGCCCTGCCCCCCTCCCCCCCAGGTGGCCCCAAGGGGTGGCGAGCTCAGGGCAGCAGCCAGGGCAACAATCCCAGCCAGCTCCATGCCACCCAGCATTTACAAAAATGAACTGCGACCAGGGCCCAGTGACACACTGCTCTCCCGTTTATTTAAAATCAAACAGTTGGTGAGCGGGATGCAGGGGACACCGGCCGTGACACGGGGACAGGTGGGCGAGCGGGCAGCCAGAGCAGCGTGCGGGATGGACAGGGGCTTTATCACACAGCACGGGGAATGTTCTGTCGCAGGTCACCGCTGGGCCGCGCCCGGAGCGCCGCACGGCCAGGGCTGGCCTGCGGGCACCGCCCGTGCTGCCAGCCCGGCGGGCGCTGCCGCTGGCCACGCCGCACTCGGGCGTTTGGCGACCATCTGGGCTGGCTGCGTGCGTCTGACAGCGCCACGTGTGCCCGGCGCCGGGGAGAGCAGCTGCCGTCGGTTCCGCGGGCCGTGCGCCGGGCCCGCAGGGATCATATACTGTCCAGCTTCTTCAGGATGAAGGGAGCTGAGGGAGAAAACAGCGCGGAGTGGGGCCCGGCCCGCGGCGGGACCGCTGCGGCTCTGGGCAGCGCCCGAGACACCGCCCCCGCTGTGCCCCGGGGCACGGCACGGCACCGGGCCCGGCACACCCCGGTACCGCGGGCCCAGAACACCCCAGAGACCGGGCACATCCCGGTACCGCGGGCCGGCACACCCCGGTACCGCGGGCCGGCACACGCCGGGGCCGGGACAGCCGGTCACTCACTGATCCGCAGCAGCGCGACGTAGATGAGGAAGTTGCGGACGGAGGAGAGGACATCGCGGCGCATCTTCCGCCGGAGCTCCTCCGGGTCCATCTTGGGCCCCAGCCCCTCGATGCGGAACATCCGGACCGGAGCTGGATCCCGATCCCTGTCCCGGTACCGATCCCGGTCCCGGCGCCGCTCAGGGCCACGCGCGGCGGAACCACGTGACCGGACGCGCCGCGCGCCACGTGATCACGGCGGCCGCATGCGCGCGGAGCGCGGGGATTCGCACGGCGCGCGGAGATAGCGTCACTTCCGGTCCGGCGTGAGGGGAGCGGGACAGGGACAGAGAGAGGGACAGGGACAGGGAGAGGGACAGTGACAGCTCAGTCCCCGGCGTGTCGCGAGCCCTCCGCGGGTACGGCTGGANCAGAATCCCAGGATATTTAGGGTTGGAAGGGATGTGTGGAGATGATGTGGCCCAATCCCCCTGGGCAGGCAGGGTCCCCTGGAGCAGAGGCACAGGAATGTCCCCAGCTGGGGCTGGCATGTCCCCAGACAGGGACACTCCAGGCCCTCCCTGGGCAGCTGTTCCAGGGCTCTGCCCCTCCATGGAGAGAAGTTCTTCCTCCTGCTGGGCTGCAACTGGCTGCCCTTTATTTTCTGGCCGTGGCTGCTGCTGCTGGCACTGGCAGCACCGAGCAGAGCCTGGCCCCATCCCCTGGCAGCCCTTGGAGATGTTTGTAGGGATTGCTGGGATCCCCTCTCAGCCTTCCCTTCTCCAGCCTGGCCAGGCCCAGCTCCCGCAGGCTGAGCCCGGCACGGAGATGCTCCAGAGCCCAAACCATCAGACAACCAAATGCTGACATGAGCTGTGCTTTTCCTTGGCGTTTGGAGCTGGATCAGGCCTGAGGCTCCCTCAGAGCACTGCACGCACCGGGCTCCCTCCTGCGAGCGTACACAAAATCAGATTTGTTACCTAACACGCAACAAGGCAACAATCACACACTGGAGAGAGACGCTGAGTGTTTATTTCAGTTGTGTAAACCTGGGTGCTCAGGGTATTCACAACTGCAGCGCCAAACCCCTGCGCTCCTGACACATCTATCAGCCAGAGGCAGGGCTGTGTGTTGGGCACAAGTCACCCGTTCTGTGGGTAATTAGTGCTGTTAATTAGCGCTGGGTAAGGACTCCCTGGCTGCTGTCCCTGATCAGTGGCACGCTGGCTGTGCCTGTGCCGTGCCCGGGGGTCCCTGGGCTCGCTGCTGCCCTGCCCCCGCTGCCCTGAGCTGTGTGCAGGGGCGTATCCCCTCTGCTGGCAGCTGTCCCCGGTGTCCCTGCGGGCCCTGCCCGTGTCCCCTGCCAGGGCAATCGGTGCCTGGCCAGCCCTGGCCCTCAGCGGGGCAGTCCCGGCCAGCAGGGACGTGTCTGTGCCGGGGCTGGGCACGCTGGCCGCTGGCCGCCAGGGGTTCAGTGGCCCTCCCTGAGGCCCGGAGCGCCCCGGGCTGCAGCCATGGAACACCCTTTCCTGGGGGGCTGTGACACCCCCAGCCGTGCAGTTGTGCCTGCTGGCAGCACTCCGAGCACAAGGAATGCCACCCGGGGTGGGCACGGGCTCCGGGGATGCTGGGAGGCACCGGCGAGCAGGCAGACCCGTGTGGCCCCACTCAGCACCCCACAGGATGCCTGGGCTCTGCAGACAGACAGACGGACAGACAGAGAAAGGGGTTGCTCTCAGCTAAGCTGCCTGTGACCCGAGGCAAAGGCAATTACAGAGCAGCTGCTCCCACTGTGCCAGTGATTACAGGGCTAATTGAGCTTTCCTGGCAGCAGGCCCGGGCCAGGTGGCCAAGGAGCAGCGTTCCCAAAGCACCAGCGGGCACAGGACGTTCAATGCCAGTGCCCGCTGCCAGCCAGGGGAACTGTCCCAGCACAGGAGATGTAGCACTGCCCTCCGAGAGCCTTCCAGCAGAGTCCTGAGGGAAAACACAACACAGCTGCCCAGATCCCCCGCTGACACAAACCCAGGGCTGTGCCAGCTCAGGAGCCCTCATTATTTACCCTGGCCGGTGGCTCTCTCCAGCCTTGGCTAGCAGGAACAGACTGGCAGGTTCCGAGCCCATTTTGGCAGAACACCAAGGAGTCTCACCGTGCATTTTGTGCCTGCTGTTTCTCCCAGCCTTGCTTTCCGTTGGAAAAGTGGGAGAGGGGCTGTTCTCCCAGCATTGCTCAGGAGGAGATGAAGGAATGTGAGCAAAGGCGAGTGAAACAGGGCAGATTGAGCAGAGACTGGAGCAAGGAGGGGACAAAAGTGCTGTTAAAAGTGCTGCAGGTGGGGCTCTGCCAGGACAGGGACTGGGGAGTTCTTGTCACGAGCTGTTCCACTGGAACCACCCCATTCTGCTCAGCCCTTTGTGGGATGGAGGGAAGAGAAACATTTCCTGTGGAAGACATTCCCACGGGATAGGCTGGAGCCCTCAGGTGAGAAGTGAGTGGCAAGGGAGAGAAGGCCTTGCCTTTGGGTTTTGACACTGTCCCCAGCTGTCCTCGGGATGTTTGTGGCAACTTTCCAGATTTCCCTCAAATCTCCAAACTCCACAGCCTGGACAGTTCATACCATGTCTGTAGCTAGTCAGTCCCATAACTACAGGAGGGTATTACCTTCCATTCCCTGGAGCTGCAGGAAGAGCACTTGTCTGGGCACTGGCCAGGCACTGCCTTGAGGACTCTGATCAGAACGTGGCATGGCCTGTGTGTGGCAGGTAACAGCCATGGGCCATGAGAGGCTGACAGAAGGTGCAGACATCGCCACAGGGACAGCTGGAGCTCCCAGGTGGCCATGGAACAGTGGGGTGAGGAGAGGCCAGGTAGCTGGAGAAGAGCACTGCAGGCCTCCAGGGGCAAGGCCAGAACTCAGCAATTCTGTCGGTTGTGGCACGTAATGCCCAGATAATATAAAAGGTAAAGCTGTCAGAAATACTGAATTAGACACAGACCTTAAAAAAACCCCACACGATATAGCAATGGGGAAAATGGTTATAGGCTGGCTGTCCCTCTGGGAGGAGACTGAGCAGACAAAGTACAAGGAATGGAAGAAGGGTGAAGGGATGTGAAAAGGGATTGCAGGAATCTGCAAAAGTTGTGCCAGTGCTGTGAGGAGGAAGCAGCCGGGCAGCATGTGTGTGGTCAGCGTGCTAGAGCACGGAGCCACAGCTGCTTTGGCCATGGTGGGACCGAAATCAGTTTGGGATCAAATCCCTAACAACAATGGAGCATTAAGAACCTGCCATTCTTTATTTGGTTAGATGGATGAGGGGACATCTCCTCTGAAATATTGTGCATCTGGAGCACAGAAGAAGCTCCTCTTTAGATTCTATATTTTACAGACATATTCATTTGTTTTCCTGGAATGTGCATACATAGGACAGTAATTTCCCCAAAATCATTATGTTCCCTTCCCTTTGCTTGTGGATTCTTTTGTCCTGGGGGTCTCTTGGTGGTCACAGACCCCAGAGTTGCAGCTGAGCACTTGAAGAGCTGGTGTTACTTTCCAAATATAGGGCTGAGCTGGCGTCACTGGGCTGGTGACTCTCCCGTTGCTCTTGGTTAATGTTTGACAGGATCCTACGGAATGAGCATTGTGTGGTTCCATAGGACAGTGGGTTTTGAAGAATAACTATTGTGTGAGCCCACCAGGTGTGCAAACAGCTCTTCCTGGGCAGCAGCGGGGTGCACATCACACCTGCAGTCCCGGGGGAGCACGCAGAGGCACTGCTGTCCCTGGCAGGCCTGGGGACAGCTGGGGGACACCTGGGAGCAGGGCAGAGTGTGCATCTGCTGTGAGTGAGGGCTTTGGCAGCTCCCTGTCCCTTCCTGCCATCGCTTGGACACAGCTTCACCCTCTCCCAGCTGAGAGCAGACTGACAAGGTGACATGGAACAGTGACAGAGTGGCTTTGGGGACACAGGGCACTGGTTCCCAGACCAGCCTGGTGAGTTCACTCCACACTGCGAGTGCTCAGGAGCCTGTCCAGCACCACCTGAGTCAAAGAGTGGGTCAGGTACAGAGGACAGGCACAGTCTGGCTGTCTCCTCACCCCAAGGGCAAAACCAGCACACAGCTTTTGTTCTGGCTTCTGCTTGCCATTGCTGTGGGTAATCCCTCTGGAAAACTGTGAGATCTAGGTGGGAACAAGCTCCACTAGCCAAGGAATGCAGGCTGCAGGTGACCGTGGCAGGGCTGCACGCTGGGTGGGATGCAGAGGAGAGGGGATGGCTGGGCAGAGCTGCCTGGGAATCTGGCAGAGCCCAGACACTGCAGCTGAAACTCAGGCTTCTCTCCCCACTGGGTTCCCCTGCTCCCATGAAGTTCTGGAACTATGGTAAGACACAGCTGGTGCAGACAGCAGGGAAGAAATAGCCCACAGAAATTAAAACTGCCCTGATAATTCTTCCTGAGACCTCATTCAGGTTTCTAGGAGCAAGGAACTCACCACGGTGGGCTGGTTCTCCTCAATAAGGACATTCTGTGCAGTGGTCCTTCAGTCTCTGTCCAGTGGTGCTTCTCCAGGCTGCTCCTGCGTGGTGGGGACGGCTCCTCGGACAGCTGGAAGGACAGCATGCCTTCCTCCTGGAAAAGGCAACGTTGGCCTGGTCCCTTTGCACCCACTGGTGAGATGTGTAGGAGCACCAGGGACCCTGGGACTGGCCCAGGGGCTTGTCAGAGCTGCAGAGCAAAGGCTCTCCAGAGGGCCTGGCAGCCTGGCAGCACCACGGAGAGGCGAGGCAGGTGATGCTGCCACACCACCCAGGAATCAATGCTGGTGCAGCACTAGTGGCAGCACCTGGCTCTGTGCCACGGAGAGGCTCAGCTCATCCTCCTGCCATCCCCAGGGGCTCCATGGCCCAGCTGTGCCAGGGCTGTGCCCCAGGCCCCTCACACTGGAGCTCCTGCCAGCCCACAGCTGCCTCCCAGCTCCCAGGATGGTGTCGGGCACAGGACGGTCCCTGGTGGGCAAAGGACGGTCCCTGGTGGGCACAGGACGGTCTCTGGTGCTGGCAGAGGAGAAGGAGCAGCAGGACAGGGCTCTCCACGTGTCTGGACACTGGGGCTCGGCACCAGCCGTGTGTGACACAGGTAACCACGGGCTGGATCACACGAGGGGGTCTCCTTTACCCTCAGAGGTCACCGTCCCACCCGGCATGCCCAGGCAGCCCCTGTCCCAGCCATGACCTCCGTGTGGGACCCCTTGGCTGGAGCCCACCCCCATCCCCCCTGCCCGCACTGGGGCAGGGCAGCAGAGCCAGGCTGCTCCTCCAGCATCACACCTCCTGCCAGGGGCTCCCCTGCTCCTCCTGTCCCTGCCGAGTGCCCCACTCAGGCCACCGTGGCTCTGTACCTGTGGCAGCTGCTCCCCACGGCTGGAAGGAGGCTGGCACAGCACCCCAAGCTAGCAGGGAGCACTGTGGCAGTGCTCCTGCCTCCTGCACTGCTCCTGCCAGGCTGCTGGACTGCCCAGGATGGAGGGACAAGCAGCCAGGCTGAGCAGGGATGGCCAGAGACCCCCAGGCGTCCTGCACACAGGGGATGACACTGGCTGGGCACCCTGTGTCCCCAAAGCCACTCTGTCACTCCTCAGATGGGCAGGAGAGGGGAGATAAACCAACGGGCTTGTGGGTTGAGCTGAGGTCAGGCAGGGGTGGCTCAGCAAATCCTGTCACAGGCAAATCACTGACCAGCATCACAGCTCCTCTGGGCATCCCTGTGCTCCCGTGTGGGTCCTGCAAGGCTGCAGCTGGCTCTGTGCTCCTGTGCAGCTCCACAGGCTGCTGGCAAAGCTCAGCTCAGCACCTGGGGCACCTCCCCTCCTTCTGCACTGATCCAGGGTCTGCAGGGCTGTGTCTCTCACAGGTTCCCACACCTCTGTCCCCTGGCTCCAATAGCCCCTGGGAATTAACATCTTCCTTCTTAACTCTGTTATCCCAAAGCTGCCAGTGCCACTGGTGGGCTCAGCCTTGGCCAGCAGTGGCTGTGCCCTGGAGCTGGTGGCTTTGGCCCCAGAGGACACGGGGAGTGGGGGGAAGCTTCCAGCAGCTTCTCACAGAAGCCACCCCTGCAGCCCCCCTGCTCCCCACACCTGGCCATGCAAACCCAGCACAGCACTCAGGTGTGTGCATGCCTGGCCACACACACCTGCACAGACACCCTGGGTGCTCTCACAGACACAGCAGTGCCAGCAGCCCGTGCCTGCTCCCCTCTCTGGCCTGAGACCACCATGGAAACCCATCAGAGAGAGCCCCCACCACCCTGCCGTGGGGCTGGATGGGGCAGGACAGGCAGCCCTGCCCCGCGCAGGGCACAGCCCCACTGCAGCGCTGACCCTGTGCCCACAGCCCTTCCACTGCCTGGCCCCTCAGCCTGCCCACCTCTGCTCTCCCCAAACCCCATGGATATCCCAATTTTCCTGCATTCAGTTCCTGCCTGGGCTCCCTGCCACGAGCCCTGCGCGGTCCAGAGCGCTCTTCCCGTGTGCCCCACGGTGTCACCTGTACCCCTGGCTGTGTACACAGTGTGACCATGTACCCCTGTGTACCCCTGGCTGTGGTGCACATCTGGGGGTGCTCAGGAGAGGGTGGTGCCCCCCAGCCCTGTGGGGCTGAGCCCCCCTGGGACTGGGAGGTGCTGGATGGGGGCTCATGGCTCTGGGGGTGTTAGGGGGTTTCCCCAGGGCTTGGAGCTCTACTGGTGTGTACAGATGAGCTTTTCATCACCAAAGTCAGTGTTCCCAGGCTCTGATCTCTCATCTCTGAGAGGGCCAGGAGTGAAAGCCATGTCACTGGACCAGCCACATTGGAATGTGCCCCAGCCAGCTCGCCTGAAGCCAGATAGTTTGAATTCACCCATAGGTTGTCAACTGGGGCACCCCAGGGGTGTTCTCAGCACCCCAGGTAGGTCTTGCCACCCCTCATACAGTCCTGTCCTGCTGTGGTCTGGGACTTGGGGGGCTGTGTCATCCCAAGGGTGCAGGGCTCCTCAGCACTCCTGGCACTCCAAAGGAAAGTTTCTCTTCCTGCTATTTCCTCTTCTCTTGGGAGAGGTGAATGTGGCCCTGTCACTTGTGGAGCTGCAGCCACTGCTGTGGACCCTCAGGTGGAGAAACCAGCCCCAGAAGCTTCAGGAAGAAGTCAAAGAGGATGCTGTAAAGCAATGTCAAAGCCTCGAGGGAAATGTTCCAGACTTCTCACCCATTTACCTGTGATCCAGGGCGGGACAGAGACAAAAGGAAATGTGAGGCCACAGAAACTGAGACCTATAATCACAGCACCTTCTGCACCAGCACCAAGGATGGACCTGACTTCTGGTGTCCTCAACAGGCTCCATCTGCTGACCTTTATGGTGGAGAGAACCAGAATCGTTCGAGCAGGAAGCAGAGGGAGGAGGGTGGAGGTGTTCTCTGCCTGCAGCCTCACCCTGTGGAAGCACAGACAGAGTGCCTGGAGCTGGAGCTGCTCCTGAAGGGCCCCTGCAAGCAAAACCCTGAGCACAGAGGCACTGGAACACACCCAGGGAGCCCTGACACCTCTGCCTGAGGAGCTCCAGAGGGGCTGACTGACCCTGTGAAAGTTCTGGTTTTCTGCTCTGAAATATGAAGGGATTTCCTCCTTCACAGTGTCTTAGCTATACTTCTGCAGAGTTTTCCAGGTCCTTAATCCTTTCCAGGTCCTTAATCCCAGTCATTCCAGAGGCATCACCTGGATGGCAGGCCGTGGAGCTGAGCGGGTCCGCAGGCTCAGCTCACAGCTGGGAGAGCTCCCAGAGGTTTCATCCTTCCTGGCATGGCAGCAGCCACAAGCCCTAACCTCCCAAGCAATTCTGAAATGTTTCCCAGCACAGAAGGCTTTCACAGGTCAGCTGTGACAGGACCCAAACGTGAGGGTTGATGAATGCTCTTTGGAAACAAAATGCCCCGTAACTTTTTGAGTTATTGTTCCCCATGCTTCTGGAACTGTAACTACTCAGAGGGAAGAAAACCATGTGCTCAGCTCCACCCCACACAGACCCAAATTTCACGTTTTGTAGGTCAGCATGAACTTCAGATGTCAGAAGCTGCTAGTGGGTACCTGTATTCACCCACAGGATAAACAACCAGGGCTTTATTTCTTTTTTAATTAAGCATCTGCTTCCTGTGTGGATTGCTTTGAAAACATCACCCAGGGCCGTGTGGCAAGGGAGATGTGATGCACGTTGCCCAGGGAAGCTGCATGAATCAGCAACTGATGCAAAGCCCTTTTCTGAGCACTGTTTAATGTTACATTAATTTCAAATGTCAGGCCCCAACCTCATTTTTTTGTCAATTTCAGTGACCACAGGGTAGTACTGTTTGTGAAAGGTGCCAAACTTAGTTCTCACGTCAGCAGAAGAGAAAAATAACCCTATTTTCTGTGGGCGAGCTGTTTTGGGAGAGGAACAGTTCCTGGAAACGGCTCAGGGGGAGCGGGCCGGGCGGCGCAGGACTCGCGGTGCAGAGATGCTGCGAGGGGCCGCAGGGGCGAGGGCAGGAGGGCACGGACCGAACCGGGGCGATCGATGCCTCCCGGCTAAATGCGGCGCTGCGGGGCAGGGCGCACTCCCAGCAGGGCACCTTGGCGGCCAGGGCAGGTGCCAGGGCAGGAAGGAAGAGCTGGCGCTGGGGATGCGGGTTCCCGTGCCCGCGGGACGGGCGGTGTCCGGCTGTCCGTGCCCTTGGAGCCCCGAGTGCCGAGCCTGGGGGGAGCGCGGCTCTGCACAGCCGGGGGGACACGGGGAAACACAAATAACACCCTGCCCAGGGGCACAGACACAGCTGGGAACACAAATTAGGGACATCCCGTGCGCGGCTGTCCCGGAGACACTCAGCCAGGGGTGGCATCTGTCGGTAGAGGTCAACCCCTGCACACGCTCAGGACCATCAGCACGGGCACAGGTGACACCGTGGGGCACAGGGGAAGAGCGCTCCGGACTGCGCAGGGCTCGTGGCAGGGAGCCCAGGCAGGAACTGAATGCAGGAAAATTGGGGCATCCATGGGGTTTGGGGAGAGCAGAGGTGGGCAGGCTGAGGGGCCAGGCAGTGGAAGGGCTGCGGGCACAGGGTCAGCGCTGCCGTGGGGCTGTGCCCTGCG
>VXAX01000628.1:95321-124832 GCA_013399835.1 Leptocoma aspasia | reverse complement strand
CCCGGCCGCAGGTAACGGGGATCGCTCGGGATGGGCGCGGGGCTTCTCCGGGCGGGTCGGGTCCCGCCGGGGCTCGCGGCCGGGCCGGTCCGCGCCGTCGGTGCCGGCTGCGATAGGTGTCGGTGCCGCCGCTGTCCCGCTCCCAGCGGGTGTCTCCCGTTCGGGGCCGCGGGCTCCGTCCCCGTCTCTGCGCGCTGGGGTGATGATTTAGCGGTTTCTGTCCGATCCTGCCCCAAACGCCGTGGGCTAGTTTCCTTGTCGGTGCGAGGAAGCCATACACGTGCTCCCCGCTCTCCTTAACAACAAAATAAGCGGCCAAAAAACCTCCCCACAGCTCTCAGCTGTTGAATTCACGGCCAGTGATTTTGGCTGCTTAACCGGAACGGGGCAAATACTGCGGGAGAAGTTTCGCCTGAGCTGGGGGAGCAGGAGGCAGAGTGACCTCCACATGTGGCTGTCAGGGGCATCGGTGTGAGGTCCCCGCGGGGCACAGAGCACAGCAGGCAGGCAGTGCGTGCTCTCTGCAGGTGTTACAGGTTTGTACCTCTGCCCAAAGCGTTCGGGTCCGCTCCGTTTGTGTGCACCCACGTGGCTCTCTGAGCGCTGGGAACTCACCTGCCAGCTCCTGCCCAGGTAACCTGCTCGGGGTGTGTTCGCTGCTCTGCATCTCCCAAGCGTCGTGCGTTTTTACTGACAGGTAAACTCACAGGTTTTACTCACAGCTTCCTGTGGCTCCTTGTTGCAGGTGTGTTTGCTCCAGCCCTGGGAAGCTTCCTGGAGTTTCTCCTTCCAGGCAGGTTTGGGTGAGACTTAACGTGCCAGCGGGATGTGTGAGATAATCTGAGTGGTCTGAAGGGGCTGTAAACTGGGAAACATTAGCTCTCCATTAGACGTGGAGCCCTCGTTCCAGGGGAGCAGGCTTGCTGGCCCAGGAGATGCTGCAGATGTACAGACGGAAATAACACTCGTGTAGGATAGGAAGCTCTCAGTGAACCATTTCCTTCACTTTATCTCTTTCTGTGATTCTGTTCTTGCTCCCATGTGGGGTTCTCTGCAGCAAGGCAGGGAGACAGATGTTGGGAGAGCTGTTGTACAACCTGCGAAAAATCCAAGCTGGAAAAGACAAGAATTCTGGAACTCTGCAGGCAGCATTTAATTCTCCCTGCTTCAATTCCAGCTGACACTGGCTAGAGAGGCACTTTCCTCATTTCCCCATCTGTGAATTGACCTGGCCAGACTGATGAGAAACCTCTGGGGCCAGAGTGGCCGGGAAGGCCAAGGCAAGGGCACACGTGAGTGACAGTGGGGACATGGCAAGCCCTCTGCCCAGCCCATGGCCTCTCTGCCTCCCTGGTTCAGCCGTCAGGAGCAGGCAGATGGCACAGGCTTCCATGTGTGTTGCTGTGTAATTTATCCTAAGTTTCGCTCCCATGAGGTTTAGTGAATTACCCTCTAAATTCTTGCTGAGCAATCTGCTGTCAAACAGTTGCTTAATGCTGTTCAGTGCTCTGAGCTCTCTCTTTGTGGAAAGCCTGTTTTTCTAGAGCTGGAGGGAAGCTCTGGGCTCTTCTGATGTGGCTCTGTATGTGGAATGACATTACTAAATCAATATTTCTTAAGTGCAGATATTTTCCCTTTTGTCTTGTTCTTCCTTTCCTGACATTTGCCAAAAGGCCATGCCCAAGTTGCTTCCCAGCACATGTTGAGATCACCTCGACTGAGAGATGTGGAGGAACCTGCTGAGGTGCCTGCTCTGAGGAGTTTTTCCCTCAGTGGAGAGTCCCAGGACAGCCATGGGAATGCTGCAGAGCGCTGAACTCCGCAGGCACCTTGGCTGGTCCCAGACCTGCAGCAGGACACAGAGATCAGTGACAATACATGGACTTGTGCACAGAACCTTTTTTCTGGGGGGGTGGGGGTGGTTCTTTTGTTGGTATTTTTCCTCTGCTGTGCCATTTGCCAGGGACATGGCAGTGCTGCTCAGAGGGTGAGCTGCTGGACTCTGGTGCTGTGTGTGCAGGGGATGGGAGCAGGATCCATCCACGTGCTGGGAGCAGCTCTTCCCCTCACCGTGGAAAGGAGCTGTAGGTCAGGGGAGCAGAAGGAAACATCCCTGCTCTGCTGGCAGCCCTTGTCCAGGGAGATGGAGCTGGAGGGAGGAAAGTCTTCACACACTTCCACACCAGTCTATTTTTAGGAGTGAAAGCTATTCAGGAGGGAAGTATTGATTTTCCTCCTTTCCACCTTGAATGTTCTGTTTATTGTTTCCTTCAGTTTGTGTGTAATGCACCATGCATAAAGCTATTCTTGCTTCTCCCCTTGTGCCCCGACCAGTCAAGGATGTGCAGCCTTGGCTGAAACCATTTCTGTTTGGTGCCTGAAGTCTTTGCATGCCCAGAAACTCATATTTTAAAACTAATTCTGCTTCTTGGGAGCCAGAGTGTGTCTGTGTAAAACCTCAGCGCTGTCAGCTGAGAGAGCAGAGTGGGGACATGCAGGTGCAGAATCTCTCCTGCCTTCCCTGGGCTGACAAAGGCCAAATTCTCTTGGTGACAGCTCTTGATTTACAGTAGCTGGATAGAGCATGCAGGTGGTTGTTGGCTTCTTGTTGTTTTTTTCTTTCCTGGTTTTTTTTTTTCTTTTTAATTGTAGGGTTTGTTTGCTTGTTTTGGTTTTTGGGTTGGTTGTTTGTTTTTTTTTTGTAGCATCTGTTTATAGGCAAAAATCTGAGTCTCAAGCATTATTAAAAAGCAACAGTGCTATTCTGAGGTTTTTTTTCTGGGGGCTGTGGTGCTGGTGGGTATCCTTTGCCTGGTGTTACATAGAAAAATTGAACATCAGAGGTTTGTGGCACAGCACAGGTTCTCTTTGTGAGCCAGGGAAGGCCAGGGGACCAGCTTGGCCACTCTGTGGTGCAGAAGTAGTTCTGCCGCTGGCCCTGGCAGTGATCAGATGGCAGCTGACCTGAGGGTGGGGGGATAAACTGGTCTGCACAGACCCCAATCCCATTAAGGACAGTGGCATGGCAGTGTCACACAGTGTCACGCAGTGTCACACAGGGCTGTGGGAGTGTTTCCTGTGTGCTGCTGTAATGGGTGAGGGCTCTGCTTGTGACACACACAGAGACACTCGTGGCCAGGGGGAGGACTCTGTTCTGGACCCTCCCTGGGCAGCAATGTCCCCAGCTGTGCCTGTCACCCTTGTGCAGCAGCAGTGTGTGCGTCTGGCAGCCTGGGCTGGCCTTCAGTCTGGGCAAGCCCCCCTGAGTGCAGCTCATCTCCCCAAAAACCAGGCAGGCATCACAGGCTTATGAGACAGGATGGCTGTACTGTTGGGGTTTTTTGTGTTTTCTTTGTTAAATTTTCTTTTTGCAATAATTGTGTTCCTTGTACATGCACAGCCAGTGTGGTGGGAGCGCAGAGTGCCACGGGAGCTTTAACCCTGGTCCTTGGGCTCAGCTGTCTCCCTGGCTGTATCTCCAAGAACATCTTTAGGAGCTCTGTGGAAAATAGGTGAGTTACTGTTCTGTCCTCGTGTCTCACCAGAACTGGCTGACCTTCAAAAGCTCTGCTGCAGAGACGCTCACTCGTGCCAGAAGAGGCTTCTGGTGCAGCTCAGAGCCATCTTGGTCAGGAAGGAGCTCAGTTTTCTTCTCCCTGCCTGGGAGGACGGGGGTGTGCTGAGCCTCTGGGCAGGAGCAGACCATCCCTGGTGAGCTGGGCTGGAGCAGGAGCCAGCCCTGCCTCACCCTGGAGCTGCTCAGTGTGAGGATGTGTCACCAGAGGCACAAGAGGTGCAATCATGGGACCACAGCTTGGCTTGGGATGGTAAGGACCTTTAAAGGTCATCTAATCCAACCCCCTGCCATGGGAGGGGACATCTTCCACTATTTCAGGCTGCTCCAAACCCCATCCAACCTGGCTTCAACTTCCAGGGTTGGGGCAGCCACAGATTCTCTGTGCCCCCTGTGCCAGGGCCTCCCACCCTCACTGTGTATTGTTTTTTGCTTATGTGCAGTCTCAATCTGCCTCTTTTACTGTCAACCCATCATCCCTTGTCCTAGCATTACATGCCCTGCTAAAATCTGTCCCCATCTTCCTTGTGAGCTCCCTTTAGGCACTGGAGGGGGCTCCAAGGTCTCCCCAAAGCCCTCTCTGCTCCAGGCTGAACAGCTCCAGCTCTGTCAGCTTTCCCTGTAGCAGAGGTATTTTTGTGGTCCTCCCCTGGGCTGGCTCCAGCAGCTCCAGCTCCTTCCTGTGCTGGGCCTCAGGGCTGGGGCAGCTCTGCAGGTGGGGTCAGAGGGGCAGAGGGGCAGAATCCCCCCTGCCCTGCTGCCCATGCTGGGGGGTCAGGCCAGCACAGGGGGGTTTTCTGGGTCCCAGCACACATGGCTAGCACAGGGCCAGTTCTCACCCAGCACCCCAAGTCCTTCTCCCAGGGCTGCTCTGGGTCTGCTGCTCCCTCAG
This sequence comes from Leptocoma aspasia, assembly GCA_013399835.1. Classification (NCBI taxonomy): domain Eukaryota; kingdom Metazoa; phylum Chordata; class Aves; order Passeriformes; family Nectariniidae; genus Leptocoma; species Leptocoma aspasia. The sequence continues at coordinate 120,366 of VXAX01000628.1, read as the reverse complement.
GCAGATCCAGCTCACTGCTGATGGGCATCCATTACAAGCAGAGCTGGCACAGAGGCTTCCAAGAGCCCCTCTGGGTGAAGGTACAGCTGGACAGCAGCCAGAGTTCTACAGCAGCTTATGGCAACCTCTGGTCAGGCATGACTGTGTCAGAGGGTGCAGGAGAGCTGCTGGTCCCCACTGCTGGGAGCTCATACCTTCAAATAAACCTGTGATATCAAAGGTACCAGAAAAACTTCTGCCCGTTAAAACATTTCAGTCTGATGAATTAATACTTTCCATGAAATACTGCAGTACTCTCCTTGAAAGTGGGTTTGTTTTTTTCCTTGCTGGTCAGATCTGTGCTGTGCACGTCCTGACACGGCTGCCAGGTTGCTGCACGCTCTGGTGAGGGCCCTGACCCTCAGCTCTGCTTTGCTCCTGAGCACCCAGAGCCACCCACCCGGGCTTCCTTCCCCACTGAGCCAAGGCTCTCCAGAAGGGTCAGGTGGCCATGAACATCCCTGTGGAGTCACAGCTCCCTCTGACCCAGCCAAAGGATCTCTGAGTATGAGGATCCCAGCTCAAGCTGCTTAGTGATGTGCTCAGGGGCTTGGCTCAGAAATAGCTGCAGAAGGGCAGGTGGGGGCTGTGGGACATCCCAGGGTGGGGAGAGGTGCCAGCTGGGTGACCCCCTGGGTGACCCTGGGTGACCCTGTCCTGCTCAGCATGCTCCGTGTGCCCTGAGGATGCCATGGGGAGAGAGGCTGCTCCTGGTGCTGTGCATTGTTTTAGGGAAATACCTGCCAAGCTGCCTCCTCTGGGACACCTGGTGTTTGGCCCAAACACTCCAGTTTCCAGAAAGGACAACATGTTTTCTTCCCTTAGTATTCCATCTGGGGGTTTTGAATGTTTGTGCTCGTTCTTTTCCTCCTTGTCCTACAGGGTAAGAGACTTTCTCTGGAAATTCTCTTTTGTGAGGCCCAGAGAGAAAAGTCTGTCCTTTCTGCAGAGCAGTGGAGGGGAAGGGGTGAGGGCTGGAGCTGCAGAGGGAGGTGGTGAGGAGGCACCTGAGGAGGACGGTGGCACAGCAGTGGCTCCAGGCTCGGGGCCCTGGGGCAGGAGCCCCTGCAGGCACCAGGCTCCCGGGGAGCACTGGGGTGTTTGGAGGCTGTGGGAAAGGCAGAGCACTCTGTGCTGCTGAGCAGAGGGGTGAAGCCAAGGGCAGAGGATGGCTGCAGGCGCTGCCACACGGGTGGCACTTGGGGCTGAGAGGGGACAGGCCAGCAGGAACCACCTCTGCTCAGGCTGCCCTTGGGAGATCCTGCAAGCGTGCTCTAGGCTGCAGAGCTGCTGGGCCTCTGTCCCTCCTGTGGTCACCACCCTGAGAAGGGGTCAGGTTTCCCATCCTGTCAGCTCGGATTGCTGGAAGCACAGCTGGATCACGAGGTCCCCATTTGTGGTTCAGAGGTGCTGCTCAGGAACTGTGGCTGAAGGAGCAGCCTGAATTCTTGTTTTAGGAATAAAGTGCCCAGAGAGTGCCCAGTGCCAGAACTGCTGAAGGGCTGAATTTCCTCCATTTTCTGCCATAGCTGAACAGGCAGGGAGCATAAGAGGCTGGAGTGGCTCCCTGTGAGGAGCACACCAGCAAATGTGAGTCCTGCCCTCCCTTCTTGGTTAGAAAACGTGAGCTGGGGGAATGCTATGGCCTGGGAAGGTGCTGAGTGGAACAGGTCCAGTTTTTCTTGAGACAAAATTTTTCATGCCTCATTTCTGAGTTTCCAGCCATCTCTGCTGTTCATGGGTTAACTTACTGATATTTCTGTTGCAGCACCATTTCTGCCATGGACCAGCAGCCTGCTGTCCCAGCATGACAGAGCATGTCCCTGAGGCACAGAACTTCCAGTCCCAGCAGAAGACACGAGGGAGGAGGTCGGGAAGTACGGGACTCCTTGGCTGGTCAGAAGGCACACTGTGAAAGGTGGATATAACAGTTTTGGGTTTGAAGTACAAAGGGCTGATACTCTTCACAACTTCTGGCAGACAGAGGCATAATTTGTTTCATTTTGTGTTAGGTTCTGTCACAGCCCACAGTTCTTCCCAGGGTCAGAGCTCAGAGTGCTGGTACATTGCTGGGGTGTGCAATTACCCCTGGTGTTTGCAGCTACAGGTGTCAAACCAATTACTTGCTCTGACTGAAGGCTCGTGGTCTGGCAGGCTCAGTCTGGGGTTGGGGAGCTGACCCAGCCTTTGCAGCTCCAAAAGAAGCCCATGGATCCATGAAATCCATGGAAAAGGGGTGCAGATGTCACTGTCTGCCATGGAGGGGTGATGCAGTGTGACACACATGACCAAAGACACCGAGCAGGGGGGTTCCGTGAGTGTCACTACAGGTGTCACCCTCTGTTAGAGCTCTGGTCTTCACAAGGTGCCAGCAGGTCTCTTTGTACTGCTAATGGGTTGTGGGTTGGTGTTGGTGACTCTGAAAGCTGCCCAGGGGAATTCCTGGGTCACTGTCATTCTGTTTTCCTGTGATTTCTGTCACTTCCAGGTAAATGGGAGATTTGGAGACTAGCTTAATCCATACACGAAAAACATGTAGAATAGAGCAAATGGTAGCCAAATGGCTTCACCGCCCTCGGGACAGCGCAGCCAGGTAAGTGTGGTTTTTGTGGAGGGGACATCTACGGCCACCTGTGACCACAGACACCAGCAGGCTGTTCCCACAACCAGCAGGGCTGGCACGGCCTGCAGGCCTCACTCGTTGTTGTTCTTGGGAAATATGCACACAGAAAAAGAACAGCAACAGCCTTTTAAAGCAAACCCCCTGGCTCCCAGGGACTGATGTTCCTGCCTTGCTCTGCTGTGGTTTTGTGAGGAGGAAATACAGCTGTGCTCCATGTGAAACTTGCTCTTCCTGAAGGTGGGGTCATGCTTCTGTTTGTGGGCCCACGTCTTTGGGCAAGACTAGGTTGGATTTACAGGGATCCTGATCCATGGCTGCGTTCCTTCCCTGAGGTCTGAGAGTGGACATTAGGGTGGAGTGGGCATAGAGTGGACACAGAGTGGACATCCATAAGCTGGGGTGGCTCCCAGCAGAGGCTGAGAGCTGTGTGCTCACCCTGCCTTGCTGGGTGAAGGTGCTGCTGCTTCCTGTGGGTGGAGGTCATGGCTTGAGGTGGGGCACACCTGGGCCTCTCCTTCTGTGTGGCCACTGGGCTGGGATGGCTGGGAAGCTGTGGTCACAGCCAGCCTGATGTCCTCAGCTGGCTGCAGAGCTGGGGACCCAGGAGGCCCAGCCTCGGGGCAGCCCCTGGAGAGCAGGGAATTGCATGGATCCGGGCCCTTTGGACAAACGCTCTCTGGCTGGATCATGTCTAATTGTCTCTTCTGATCTCAGGGACAGCGTGCCAGCGATGGACAGTGCCGGGGACAGCGCGGCCCAGCCCCCCAGCCGGGCCAAGGTGACTGTCACCGTGTACAAGGACCTGGTCCTGCAGCACTACGGCTTTGAGATCTGCCCAGGCCTGCCCCTGACCATTGCCTCTGTCACTGCAGGTGTGTCCCCGCTGCAGGCACAGCTGTGAGAGCCCAGCGTGGCAGCAGGTGCCTTCAGGGATGAGCTCCTGGCAGGGGGCTGTGGTTTCTGAGGTGCCTGTTTGGGGTGTGAGCCCTGACCAGGAGCCTGGGTGCCTGTGGCACACACAGTGCCAGGACATCTCCCAGTTCCAATCTCAGTGTCCCCACGGGTCCTTCCCCTCTGCTCCCTCACTGCTGACCTCCGTGATGCGGACAGCTGCTCAAAGTAAAATTCTTCCTGGTGTTTTATCTGCAATGCAGAGGAAGAATTTAATCTTATCTTAGAGAATTTCATGTTATTCTGCTGCGGCCACGGTGATGTGTTGCTGAACAGACCCTGGGCTTTCAGCCCTGTAACAGAGCTTTGCTGCTGGGTGCAGGCAGTGCTGAAATCCAGCAGATCAGCTCCTCTAGCTGTAGAAGAGAGGGGCGTAACTCAGAAACTGTGATTCTGNTTTTAATGGGTGCAGAAAACCACGTGGTTTTCACCTGTTGGTGTGAGTGTGGCAGCCCTCTGCTTGGGGGGTGGCTGGGGCTCTGGGCTAGGGCAGGTACCCTCTGTCACCTCCCACTTCTCTTTATGCCCCTTCCCATGTGAAACACGGTGAAATTATCTGAGAGTTGTGGGGTGTAAGAATTGGGTTTATTTTTTCTGCTGTGCTTCTCTTTTTCCCTAATCAGAAAGAATCAACATTTTACTGAAGCTGAGGCACAAAGAAACCTGCCCTTCTGAGCCTGTCCTTTGCTGATGGGAGCCCCTGGCTACATGGCCCGTGTTTGGCTCCCAGGGGTTGTGTGGTGGGCTGTGACAAGGGGACCGGCATATGCTGGAGGGTTTTCCATGGGGCACGGGGAAACCCCGGTGGGGGCAAGGACAGAGGCAGGGACACACCCGGTGGTGTCAGCACCCCGTGTCCTTCAACCCCTTTTATTCTGCTGTCCAGATGTGATTGTTGAGGGAAGCAGGTGCTGGGAGGGAAGAGGGGCTGACACCGGGTGTTCTCTGGACATCCCCAGTGCGGGTGTGGCACCTGGGGACATTAGTTAGAGGTGGGGCTGGCAGTGCTGGAGGAAGGGATGGACTCCATGCTCTTGGAGGGCTTTTCCAGCGTGGGTGGTGCTGTGCCCTGGGCGGGGGGTGGCCGTGGCTGAGGCCAGCCGGTCCCCCTGCAGGGAGCACGGCCGACGGGAAGCTGCAGCCGGGTGACCAGCTGCTCATGATCAACTCCAGCGCGGTGGACGGCGTGTCTGTGGAGCGGGCAGCCAGCATCATCAGGTGAGCCGTGTCCCCGTGTCCCCGTGTCCCGGGGCAGAGGGGCTGCGGGTGCCGGCCCTGGCTGACCGCCTGTCCCTTTGCAGGGACGCCGGTGACGAGCTGCTGCTGACCGTCCTGCGCTGCGCGTCCGTAAGTGGCCCTTCCCCGGCTCCCTCGGCACCCTTTGGCACGGGCAAGGGGTGGCCGGGCTGGCCTGTGAGGGGCTGGCCAAGCCATGCGGGTGCCCCGAGCATCCTCTGCTGCCACACACGCCCTCGGGGAGGCTTATGAGGAGTGGGCAGTGACCCCTCGGAGCCCCCGGTGGGGGCCAGGCTGGCTTGTGGCCTGGGCTGCAGGGACAGGCTCTGCTCCGTGCACCCTGGTGAGCTCCGGGAGGTCTGGATGTGCCTGGGGGCTGCTCCCAAATTTCTGTGTCCCTCCCACGCGTCCTCAGGGCAGGACAGGGCTGTGGCAGGCCAGGAGGCACGGGCACTTGTGGCAGGTGAAGGGCTGGCTCTGCCTGGAAGCTGCTGGGAGGACACTGAGGGATGCTGCTGCTGCTCCTGGGGACTTCGCAGGGTACTGTGCTCAGGGGCTTGGTGGCGTTTGTGCCACCAAGTTCCTGATCACACGTGCGTGGCTGATAGGGCCCTGCCATGGTGACAGCCAGGCTGTGTGACAGCAGTGCAATGCGGGCACGCTGCCTCTGGGACCTGGGGCAGTGTTCTGGGTGGTTTGCAGTGCTCTGGGAGCCCAGCAGGGCGGGCAGGCGTCTGTCCGGCACTGCCAGGCGTCTGTCCGTCACTGCCAGGCGTCTGTCCGTCACTGCCAGGCTCTCTCGGTGTGTTGGCTGAGCTACAGCCCCCGGGCCAGCCAGCTGTTGGCAGGTCCCCAGCTGTGCTGCGGGGTCCCAGCTGCGTTGCGGGGTGCGGGGACACACTTGAGCACAGCAGCTGGTTCCCGTGCGGTGACGCTGGGTGGCACATGCCACACACGTGTCCTCTCGCTGGGCAGCCAAGGCTGGCTTCAGCAGCTGCCCGGGCAGGTCCGGGGGACCTGTGGCGAGGCTGGGAGCGGAGAGGCTCCCCAAAACAGCTCTCCGCGTGGGCAGCACAGTGCGAGCAGCCCCCCACGGGCGGTGAGCTGTGCCCTGCCCTCGCCGGGGCTCTGCCCCGACCGAACCCCGCTGTCGTTTCAGGGTGGCCCCAAGTCATCGTTCCTCACCGAGGAGAAGAGGGCGAGGCTGAAAACCAACCCCGTCAAGGTGCGGTTTGCGGAGGAGGTGCTGCTGAACGGACACTCGCAGGTCAGCGCGGCGGGCCGGGGGGCGCGGGGCTCCCCCGGGGTGCGTGTCGCACTGGGCCAGGGTGGCTGGGGCTCGCTGTGCCCTGGCCACGCTCCGGGCAGCCCTCCCTGGGGCGATCGGGGCACGGAGGAAGCCGTGGCCTCTCGGCAGGGTTTGATGTGCTTGCTCGGAGTGATGGAAAATACCCACCTGGGCACTGCGTCTGTCCCGTTCCCCTGTCAGACCGCACACCATCCTTCACCGCGGCGGGAGGCAGTGTCCCCCCTGGCGTGTGTGACAGGGGGCTCATCCGCCCACGGTGACCCCACCCGAGTGTGGCCAGGACAAACCCCGAGCCAGAGGGGTGACGGCTGGTGTGTGTGCCGGGTTTGTGCGCTGCTGGAGGAGCGGGGCTGTGCCCTCCTGGGGACAGGCCGCTGTTCAGAGGGCTTGGCCCTGGTCCCTCGGCTTTGCTGTTGTGTGTGACAGTGTTCTCAGGCTGACAGGCTGGCAGCTGGCTCCCACACGGGTGCAGAGGGTTTCCGCAGAGCATCCCCAGCTGTGCCTGGGCTCTGTGGGGTGAGCTGGGCACAGGCTTGCAGCTGGAGGCTGCTGCGAGCCCACGCCGGGCTCCTGGTGCTGCTGGCAACTGAGCTGGGGGCGCACGGCTCTGCCCGTGCTGCTCTGCCTGCGGCACAGGTGACAACACCTGTGTCCTCCCCGAACACTGAACAGCTCCTGAACGTCTCCTTTTCTTTCTCTGTAGCTTTGAAAGCTCACGGGGGTGAGCTGGGGTCAACGGGGAGTCCTTAGCTCTGTCGACCTTTCCTTTTATCTCTCAGAATGGAAAAGCTCTGTGGTGGAAATGCCCCTCTCTGGCCCCCTCCTCATTGCCACTCTTCAGCTGTCCGGGTCTGACCAAGCCTTTCTGCTCTGCAGCGGTGACAAACCACCCACTGGGCCCTTTTCCTTTCTCCTTCCCCTCTGTCTCTTGTTCCCTGTGGCCGGTGGAGCTCTCCTGAAATAGCCCAGAGCCCTCCCAGGGCAGCGTTTCCCCTCTTTGCCCTGCACACGGGTAGAGGTGCAGCCGGGGGTGCCATGGGTGTCACCTGCCCGTAGGGCGGTCACAGTGCAAATGCACGTGGGGGCCCCGCTCCTCCTCCCCCTCCCTGCAGGGCAGGCGAGGGTCAGCTGTGCCTCCAGATGTCTGCCAGGTGTGCCAGCGCTGCTGCAGGACTTGTCCCTGCCCTCCCAGGGCTGTGTTCACGTCCCTCAGGGGTTGGTGACACAGCTGTCTGGGGGCCTGCCTGGGCAGGGGGCCCTCCCTGGGACAGCACCCCGGCAGCAGAGCGCTCCCACTGTTGGGAGATGTGACACCCAGGTCACCTGGCAGGGAATGGGAAGGGGAGGATGTGCCCAGGAAGTGGCCCCAGGCAGAGATGCCTGGGAGCTTTGGGCAGGACTGGTGGTGGGACACAGGCAGACCCGAAATCACGCACAGACCCTGCTTCTCCTACAGCTGGGGTGGACTCGAGGGTCTGCCTGGGGTCCCAGAGCTGGAGGCTGGCCACAGTGTCACAGTCCGTGAGGTCTCAGGGCTGTGCCAGCCCCTGGCTGAGGGCAGGGCTGGTCCCAATGAGTCTGGAAAAGGACCTCTTTTGAGAGTCTAAAAAGGCACCTGTGGAGGGAATGCTGCACTCTGTGCCTCCCTAAAGCCTCTGTCAGCATCGTGCTGAGCTAATCATACCTCTGCCAGCGCAGAGGAGGGACACAATCAGGGTTTAGTGTCATTTAATGACAGCATAAAGGTAGGGGAAATTAATTAAAGTGCTGGGGTCCCACTGGTGTTAGATTCCCTTTTCACCATCTGGCTGTGTAACCTGTTTTGAGCAGTGACGTATTAGCACAAAGGAAGAGTAAATAAATTTGTTGCATATTTATGACTTCTTTCTGGAAAAGCACTATGCACCACAGCAGCCCTGAGTGCTTTAGGGCTCCTCTCCTTTCCGTGGGCTGACGTACTAAGGCAGCCAAAATGGGCATTATGGCCCTGAAAACTGTACAGCCTCCAATTTCAGTAAATATACTGCTCTCGCCATCCTAATGGAGCAGGGCTAAGTGATCCTTGTGGCGACGGGAAGGATCCCAGCGGCTGCGTTCTGCAGCTGAAACCCGACACTGCAGGCTGGGAGCATCAATTGTTAATGATCCTGCTGCTGTCCTGCCCCGCTTTCTGCAGGCTGGTGATGCATTTCTGTATCCCTGAGCAATATGGAAGGGCAGGCCAGGCAGGGTGTGATCAGCAGCTGTGGGCTGGGGTGAGTCAGCCCCACCCCGGCAGGACAGGAAGGGTATGGCTGTCGAAGTTTCAGGGTTAATCCTCAGCAGCTTCTGGCAACCTTGAGGGAAAGAGGGAAACCTCTCTGGGTGTTCTGGCTGGGTAGCTGGATCTGAGCAGGAGAGTGCTGCAATTTTTGCCATAATTTTGCAATACTTAGTGCAGGTGTGGAGTTCTGGTGCGTGCTGGCTGTGCAAGGCCCCCCCACAAGGTAACTGTGGCCGTGGGAGCTGCCGGGGACATGTGAAACGGCATCACTGTCCTGGAGCTGTGGGGGACCAACACCTGTCCAACATGGTGTGTTTGGGCTGGGTAAAGAGCCCAAAAGTTGTGCTAGAAGAAAGAGCAGTGGTGTTCTCTTGTTGTTTCTCAGTGGTGGCTGTAGGCAGCTGAACCCACAGAACGGGTGTGAGAGGAGCAGGGATGGGGTTCAGAAGCGTTTTGTGTTGGCTGTGGCAGCACTTCCAGGACATGTGGGCTCTCTGTCTGGAGGGACCGAGGCTGTGAGGTTTGGAACATGAGCCACAGGGAATGACACACAGGGGACAACACCGTTCTTAACCCTGAGACTCTCCTGACAAGTAGATGAACCCTTTAGGTGATGGGAGAAGTGTGCTGGTCCAAGAACAGGAAAAGGACGTGCTGAGCTCCAAGAGCGGAGGAGCAAACCTGCTCAGCACTGAGAAACGAGGGGAGCAGTGGTGAAACTGGGAGGAAAGGTGCAGGCATTCTCTGCTGAAGGGGTGAGCTGGAGGGCTGCAGGGGATCAGGCTGCCCCAGGAGGACAGAGGCCAGGGCCCCACACCCTTCTCCAAGCACCCAACAGAGATGTTCCTGCTGAGGGTGTGCTTGTCTTGTCCCACGTGCTTGGGACCTATCTCAGGACACTCTGGTGGCATCACCTCGTGCCTGGGAAGTGCCAGGGCTGCAGAGCCCAGGGTGATCTCAGTGGGAGCAGCACTGTGTGTGTGACAGGCTCCCCGTGGGCAGCACCTGGGCTGGGTCAGCCTGGGGATCCGTGCTGCTGGCTGCTGGCAAGGTGCCTGCTCTGGGGGCACTGCTGGGTGTTGGTGCTCAGCAGGGAGGATGGCTTTCTGCTCTCAGTGCCTGCTGGACCCTGCTGTGCTGCTGGGAAGGGGCCGGTGCTGCCAGGCCACGTGCAGCACTGCCCTGAGTGTCACGGTAAAGGAACATTAGCTGTGCTCTCCTTCTATCCTTCTGTGCCAGAAGCATAATCAGGACTAAAGCTTGGTGCCATGGAGGAGGGTTGCCAAGGTAGAGAAGGAATTTCCTGGATGCCAGGACGTGCAGTGCCAGGCAGAGCAGCTGGTGCCTGAGGATGGGTGCCCGAGGGTCCAGCTGCTGCTTCTGTTCTGCAGGGGAGCTCCCTCCTGTTCATGCCCAACGTTCTCAAGGTGTACCTGGAGAACGGACAGACAAAGGCCTTCAGGTTTGAGAGGAGCACCACTGTGAAGGTAAGGAAGCTCTGCAGGCTCTTCCCAGCACCCCAGCCCAACCCAACCCCTCAGCAAAGGTGCAGGCAGGGCCTTGCAGCCCCCTGGCTGCCCTGACCAGCTGCTGGCACTGCTGGCTAGTGCTGGGCACGCTGGGTTTTCTGAGCTCCAGCCTCATTCCTGCACTGGTAAGGATGTTCCCCTCTGCAGACGTGAGCAGTGATTAACCCCCTCAGGTGAAAGAGCAGCTCCCTAAGGAATGATCCTCCTGAAGGATCCCCCCTCAGGTCACTTCTGCTGGGGGCACCACGGGCAGGTTGCCATCACTGCCCTGACAGCACGATGCTGCTCTGCAGAGCCGCTGGTCCAGCCCTTCCCAAGCTGCTGTGCTCCCACAGCCTTGCACACCTCCAGGCTTCCTGGCCTGATCGTTGTGGCTGCTCAGTGTTTGTGCTGGGCTTGCTAAGATTTGGCCATGGCCAGTGGTTGGAGGTCATAAATTACTTAAAGGACAGGCAGTGTCCTGCACCAGTGCAGATGCTGTGGGAGAGATTCACGATGGACAGACATTCTGGGGCTAAAGGATGAAAGTACATTAAAGGGAAACACAAAGAGGTGCCATTTATCATGCAGTGAAAGCTTTCCTCAGAAGAGGAGGAGTTTGTCTAGCTCATTCAAGTTTCACAAAACCATCGTGGTTTCTCAGGCAAGTCTGCAAGTCTTTTGGTTTGCAGGGTCTAGGAGAAGGAAATAGTGAAATAAAGCAAGGAGGTGGAGAGGAAAGGAAAGGTGAGTTGTAGAGAGCTATTTGAGTGCCTGTCCCCAAAGGTTTAATTTCTAAAGGATGGATTAGCTCTTCGTCTTTGGAGTCTCTCAGCTCTGACATGGAACAAGTTTTCCCAGTTTTTGAGAGCAGCCCTCATGAGTGCCCTCCAGAAATACCTAAATGAATAAAATGCTTCCCAAGTTAGGTGTTTCCAGAAATTCCTCTGTGTCTTGAGACATCCTGGCTTACAACTGAGGTGAGTCAAACATTTATGCTTGCCTCAAAAGGCTTGAGTGAGCCCAAGGGCTTCTGTTTCAATTTGGGCTCAGCCAAACCTGAGGTGATTTTTTTTTTGCCAAAAGTAAACCTTGTTACTTCCATAACAGTTAGATTAGCGACAGAATTCTCTATTACAAAGTGGAACACCAGTTTCAGTCAGATGTGGTAAGATTTTTTACAATTACAGTCTCAAATTCTTGTTCATTGGAGAGAAATGTTTTTCACAAGTTCTTCTCAGTTTCCTCACAAATCACAGAATCAGAGACTGATTTGGGTTGGAAGAGACCTTAGAGACCGTCCAGTCCCAACCTCCTGCCATGGGCAGGGACACCTCACACTCGGTTCAAGTCCTGTCCAGCCTGGCCTTGGACACTTCCAGGGATCCGAAATGTTGCAGAGTTCTAGAAAGCTGGAATAACAAACACAGCAAACACTAGGGCCAAGGGGGACAGAAAGTGCTCAACAGCACCCAGCTGGAAACAGTAAAGCTTTGTGAGGCAGCTCAGCAGAGGCAGCTCCAGGAGATGGATTTGATACCTGTGGCACCTTGGAGTCTGCAGCTTGCCCACCTTGTCCTCCTGGCCTGCTGGGGTCATTGTGCTCTGTCTGTGCATGCCTCTGCAGGCTGGAGTCACGCAGTGACATCCCTGCAGCAGTGCTGTGCCACATCTGAGCTCTGTGTGACCCTGTGCCCCTGCCAGGACATCGTGCTGACGCTGCAGGAGAAGCTGTCCATCCGCAGCATCGCCCACTTCGCGCTGGTGCTGGAGGAGCAGTACAACCTGGCCAAGATCCACCTGCTGCACGAGGAGGAGCTCATTGCACAGGTGAGCAGAGCCCCCCGTGCGTCCCACAGCCCTGCAGAGGGGCACTGCCCCCCAGGAGAGAGCCCAGGGAGGGGCAGAGGGAGCCCTGCAGTGTCACCAGAGGGGTGAGCTCAGCGCGGCCACCCACCTCTGCCATGGTGTCCACCCACATCCCTGGGGAAGGGCACTTTGGGAGCATCCTGGGTGCCCACACACACAGAGCAGTACCCGTGGGCTGCTCTTGCCTGGACCATGGAGAGCAGTCGTGGGTGACATCCTTTGTGCCACCTGTCACACCGGCCCATCTGCAGAGGACTGCTTGAACCTTAAAACAGCTTTAAGGCAGCTGTGCATGACCTCTCTGCTTACCATTCCCTCTGCAGTCAGAGCATTCACCCAGGCAGGGCCCACTTGGATTAAATTCTGCGTCAGTCCTCCATGCCCTGCAAGCACAAGGCGAGCTGGTGTCACCCTGCTGCTCCACAGCAGGGCTGGTTTGTCAGGAGGTGCCTGCTCAGGGCTCCCAGCTCCCAGCTGATGGCTCTGTTGGTTGGCAGGCCTCTGCAGAGGGGTCCATGGAATCATGCAGAATGCCCTGAATGGGGAGGCACACACAAGGATCACGGAGTTCAAGTCCCTCAGTGGCTGATGCTGTCAGACCACTGAGCACATGCGTCAGAGGATTTCTGCTGGGCAGGATTTGCCCAGAATAAAATATGCTGATGGATAACTCAGAGTCTTGACATTGCATTGACATTACAGTGATGATTCAGGGGTCTGTTTAGGGCTGCTGTGTCTTGTGACTGGGCTCCAAAGCAGAGCAGCCTGCCCCTTCCCCTGCTGTTATCACCCAGCCCCAAGCCTGTGTCCTTGGTCACACTGCAAGTGTATGGGATCAGTGGGTATTTAAATCAAGTGTTGCTGTCAAAGGGCTTCTGGGCTACTGCAGGGAGAAGGAAAGAACAGATGAAGAATCAGAGATAAAATTACAAGCACTAGCAAAGTCTCCTCATGTTTGTTAGGGACAATCTGCACCATCCCCTTGCCAGTGGCATTAAACAATTCCTGTGGGTTTGCAGAGCAAAGCTCATGGTGCACTCCTGGAGGGAGGCCTTGTGGTGTGATGCCCTCTCTCTGTTCCAGGTGGTCCAGAAGAGAGACTCTCATGACTACCGCTGCCTCTTCAGAGTGTGCTTTGTCCCCAAGGACCCCTTGGACCTCCTGCAGGAAGACCCAGTGGCCTTCGAATATCTGTACCTGCAGGTGACACTGGGGCATTCCGTGCTTAGCAATCCCTTCCCACCCCATTCTCATTTTTGCTTTAAACCACAGCGTGCCTCAGACTTGCTCAGCTGTGTGGAAATGCAGAGCACTTAAAATCAGAGCATTTCAATTCGATTTCCCTTAAATTCTTAAATTTGTATGCTTGGCTGGTGACACCCTAATTGGCTGCGTGGTGTCGTGCTGGCAGCCTCGTTGTGTGTTCCTGCTGACCCCCCTGTGCTGTGTGTGCCCCAGAGCTGCAGTGATGTGCTCCAGGAGAGGTTTGCTGTGGAAATGAAGTGCAGCGTGGCGTTACGTCTGGCTGCCCTGCACATCCAGGAGAGGATCTGTGCCTGTGCTCAGCCACAGAAAGTGTCCTTGAAGTACATTGAGTAAGTGCACACATTGCTGTGTTCTGCTGTGACTAAGCCTGGCCAGAGCAGGAGACACCCAAAAGTGGAATCAGCTCGCTGTTTGCCCTGTGTTTAGCTCTGCACAGGAGTCCAGAGGGGACTGCAGCCTCTTGGTTGTGCTGCTCCTTTTAGGGCAGGGTCCCTGTCCTTAACCCACTGAGCCACCTGAGTAGCAGAGGCAGTGAACACCTGGGTGTGTCCCGAGGCACAGGGAGGGTCTCATCTGTCACAGGGCCAGGGACCTGAAACTGCAGATCTCTGACACAGTGATGGTTACCCAAGCTGCTCCTGCCAGTATTGATTGCAGTGTCTGGAGAGAGAGGGTGTAATCATCAGCTTTGCACTGCCAGTACCTCTCCTCATCCACCAGAAGCATGCCAGAAATAGCTCCTTTGGGCAGTGATAGATCCTGTGAAGTACTGGGATCTGTGGGGAAATGACCAAGAAATGCCTCCAGAAGGAGCAGGTGTGCCATGCCAGGTGTGCCATGCTGCATGTCGGTGCTCTTGCAGTGCCCCTGCCCCTGCTCTGGGCAGCTTGTTGTTAATTACCAGGCACTGGTGTGGTGACCAGGTTAATTAATTAATTACCAGGCACTGGCTGCCTCCTGTGCAGCCAGATGTGCCCAGCTGTGTGCAGAGGGTGGTGGGCAGCTACACTGCTCTCACCTCACAGGTGCTCAATGCTTGGGCTGAGGAAACTCTCCAGCAGCACACACGGCCCATGGTTTGGGTCCAGGAACCTGAACGTGCTGAAATGTCATAGTCGTGTCACCAAAGCAAGGTGCATGCAAGGACAGAATCTCCACCCTCTGGGTGGTGAGGGGAGATTGGGACTGTCCTGCTGTTGGAGGCTGTGAATTCCCTCCTGTGAAACCACGTGAAAATGGCCATTCTGCACCAAAGTGCACCTTGTCCAGTCCCACTCCTGACCTGGTGGCAGGTGCAGGTAGCAGTGAATTTGAGCCAGCGAGGCCACTGGGTGTGTCACACCCCCCAGGGCTGCCTGGTGCCTCTGCCCTGTGCTGTGCTGCTGGGGGTCAGCGTGGCTGGGACCCCCTGTGCTCCCTTCCCTCTTTCTGCCAGGAGGGACTGGGGCATCGAAAACTTCATCTCGCCCACCTTGCTTCGAAACATGAGGGGGAAGGACATCAAGAAAGCCATCAGCTACCACCTGAAGCGGAACCAGGTGCTGCTGGACCCTCGGCAGAAGGTAGCGTGTGAGCCCTGGGTCACAGTGCCCCTGGGGTGGTGGCAGTGTCCTCCCCCTGGGTCTTCTCCCTGCGTGTCACCTGGGGCTTTTCTGCTGCCTCTCCCGCTTGGTCCCCAGGCTCTGTGCCAGATCTCCCTGCACTGTGTGCTTGCTGGGGGTGCCAGGTGCCACGTGGGATGGGCCATGGACACCTCTGCTGCCTGCCCAGACTCAGCCTGGCGTGCTGGTCACACAGCCAGTCCTGCAGCACAGCCTGTCCCCCGTGCAGCACCCGTTTCTGACCCGTGTTTCCTCTCCTGCCAAACCAAGCACACGCTGACAGCAGCCCAGGTGCGCCTGAGCTACCTGCAGATCCTGGGAGAGCTGAAGATGTACAGTGGGAAGATCTTCAACGCCACCATGATGGTATGAGCTGTTTATTTCTGTAATTGCTTTGGGCGCGCAGTCCCACTGGCCACACTGCTTCTCCCTGTCCTGGGGTATCACGGTAGGTGTTGGCAAGGAGCTCTGCTGCAGGAACTCAGCATAATTCCATTGAGGTGCCCACACCACAGACCAGCCACAGAATAGTTATGTGTGTTTTTTCTAATTCAAAGCTGTGACTCTTGTTCTTCAGATAAACCATGTCTATCTTTTGTGTGTTAAAAAGTACTTGAGAAATCTGGGGAGGCCTCAAACTCTTGAAAAAACATTGGAAACACTTAAACCTCACTGTAAGAAAGAGCTCCTCCCTTTTCACAAGAGGTTTCTTGGGTTGTTGATTTTTCTGCCTGTCCCCACCTGGGTCTGTGCTGAGCTGCAAAACACAAGCTGTGTCACACAGGGAGCTGAGCAATGTTGGTGGGTCTGTACCCGAGCAAGACCTCACCCATGGGTCACAGTAATGCTAAAGTTTACACCCACATAACAACTGAACAATTTCTGCCAGATTATATGTGCATTAATTCATTTTTAGTCAAGTGTCTCACCCTAACAGAAAGCATTGACATTTCTTCCAAGGCCAGAAATGTCTGTGTGAAGTTTCTACCCTGCAGCTGCAGCAGGTGTCACTGGCTCCACATGGGGACACCCTGGGCTGCCAGGTGACGCTGCTGACAGCAGACCACCTGCTGTCACCAGCCAGCCACGTCTCTGGGTCTGCCAGGTGCACCCCTGGGGCCACCTGGGGCCATGGGAAGCTGCTGGTCCCCGTGCAGGGGAAAGAGCTGGGACAGGCTCCCGTGGCAGCCCAGCAGCAAAGAAAGCCAGTGCTGAGACCCCACAGGAGGCCGGGGGGCCGAGGGGTCCCTGCCCAGCACAGCTGGAGGGGTCCCTGCCCAGAACCCCCCGACAGCTGTGCCCTGTGCCCCTGCAGCTGCAGGACAGGGAGTCGTACGTGGCGCTGCTGGTGGGCGCCAGGCACGGCGTCAGCCAGATCGTCAACAGCAAGCTCAACATCGTCACCAGCCTGGCCCAGTTCCCCAGCATCAGCAGGGTGGAGCTCAGCGAGGACTCGGAGCGAGTCAGCACCGTCAAGATCTACCTGCAGGACCTGAAGGTGAGCGGCTGTGTGGGGACAGAGGCACTCGGGGGTCCCCTGCAGCACCAGCTCCTCTCAAAGGCTGAGCGTGTCACCAGGATAAAGGGCTGACCACAGGCGTGGGAGGGAAAGCTCCTAGGAAGGGCCAAAAAAGGTGCTTGAGAGAAGTGATTCTTCCTGCTGAGGAGAAGTGATTCTGCCTCCATCAGTGAGACACACCAAAGGCACAAAAGGTGAGGAAAATAAATTACTCCTGTCTGCCCGTGCCTCCTGCAAATCAGACTGAGGGAAGTATGAGACAGAGGGGGTGCCTTGTCCTTGTGCAGCCTGTGGTACAAACAATGTCTGTTTGTTCTAATCTCTTTTACTCTTTTGTCCCCCACACCTCCAAAAATTAAACGAAAACAAGGTGCTTACTCTGCTGCTGGAGTCAAACAGTGCGAAGGATCTCGTCTGCCTCATCGCCGGTTACTACAGACTCTTTGTGGATGCAAACGCCTCCATATTTACCTGGGGAGAGAAAAAACAGCAACTGCACCGTGTCTCGGCTGAGGAAGGTTTAAAAAAGCAGCTTTTTTTTTGGCAAAGGGTGGGGAGGGAGCGGGTGGATGACCCAGCTGCGGGGAGCAGCAGCCCGGGCTGTGCGGTGGCACCTGCCTGTGATCAGGGCTGGACTGGATGATCTCAGAGGGCTTTTCCACCGCTCATGGCGCCATGACCCTGTGCTAGCTGCAGGCTTTTGGGGACGGGGCTGGGGGCGAGGGGTCAGCCAGCTGCTGCCCTGCAGCTCCAGGGTGCTGCTCTGGGCTGCAGGCACCCGCAGCTGGCTGCGCCCTCCCGTGCTGGCTAGCGAGCTGGCGAGGGCTGAGCCCCCTGGGCCCGCGGGGGAGGGTCTGGCTGACCCCTCCCCACCCACGGGACGGGCTGACCAGTTCCTTTAAATCCCAGGGTATGAATCCCGAGCCTGCAGCGACTCTGAAGATTCCTGGGAGCTGGATTCCTCCTCGGAGCGCGGCAGGGAGGCCGCTGTGGCGAGTGGCGGTGCGGAGGGGCAGGGAGAGCCCCGCGCTGGGGGCGGTGACACCGGCGGTGACAATGCCACCGACAGCACATCCGAGGCGTCCGACTCGGCCAACACCGAGAGCCGAGCGTTCAGGACGAGCGGCTCCAGCGACTCCGTGGATGCGCTGGAGGAAGATGAGCTGGGAGCGCGCTCTTCCTCGCCGCCGGAGCTGTTCCACTCGCCCGGCGTGCGGGAGGCGAGCGGCTCGGGCGGGAGCTCGGTGCCGGCGAGTGTCGCGAGGAGCCCCGGCCACTCTCTCTGCTCGCCGCCGGGGCCCGGGGCCAGCCCCGCGGGGCCGGCCGCTCTGGAGGCCCGGCGGTCGCAGGTGGCCACCGCGGGCTACCACAGCCCGGGCTGCAGCACATCCCCCGCGGGCAGCGGCACAGCGGACAGCGACCTCGTCCTCCGGCCGCCCCCCGGCTTCGGGGACTCCAGCTCCGAGGAGGAGTTCTACGACGCTGCGGACAGGCTCAGCCCTCCGGAGGCGCTGGCAGGTAAAGCCACACCTGCGCGCTGCAGGTGCTTCCTGCCGGGCTGGCGGCTGCCTCTGCTGCCCCCGCGGCTCTGCGGGGCTCCCTCCCGGCTCCCAGGAGCTCCTCCAGGACTTCTGCAGGACCCTCCAACACCCCTTCTCCACAGGCCACTCCTCAGCACCGGGACAGTGGCGCTGCAGGAGGATTTGTTACCGCGTGCAAACGCTGGGTGTTGGGAAAAGTCAGATTTCAGAGGAGTAGCGTTCTGGGATCTCTACTCTCTTCCTCTCAGCTGAGGAGACCCCAAACCTGTAAAACATTGTTGTATGAACCCCCAAGATCAAAGGTCACGTTCAGGTCAGGGGCTTGTTTCAGAGCTGCGTCAAGGATTCCCAGGGCTGGGCAGCTCCCTGACCATTGCATTTTCTCACAAATGAGAGTATTCTTGTTCCAGAAGTAACCAGCTCTTTCAGTGTTAACCGAACCTCTTAAGAGTTTGATTCATGCCATTAGAACCGTTTTGGCTTTTATAGTCATGCACAGTCAGTGTACTGTGCTCAGGCAAATAAACTGTCATCTCTGGAAATTGTTATAATCTAAATATCCATCTGGGAAGCTCTGACCATGTTTCTATTTGAGGATGAGCCTATGGCTGTGGGCAGTGCTTTTGTAGTGCTGCTGCTGTCCCCAGATTTACCTGGGGAATTAGAGCCACACCTGTCTTCAGGTGGAGCTGCTCCAGAGCCCTCATCACTAACCCTGGGCTCCAGTCCTTGTAGCCACACATCCAGGCTCTGCCTTTTTCTTGACATCCAAGTCCCAGTAGGTACTTGGTCATGAGAAACCATTTCCTTTTGCCCTCAGGAGCCAGGCATTGCCACTGGACATCTGTGCCTGTGACTCCAAGCCCTGTGCCAGGAGCTTTTTGGCCCACTGTGCAGGCATGGGGGTACTCTGCTGCCCAGGATTACTTCCTGATTTCCATCTTCTTCTTGCCATCAGGCTACGATTCAGCATCCTGGGAGGGCACAGAGAGCTTCTCCTGCATCCCAAAGAGGCTGAGGTGCTACAGCTTGGGGGAGAAGCACGGGCAGGAGAAGGAGCTGGCCTACACCAAGAGCCTGAGGAAGAGAAGGTCTTTCCTGAAAACTGATTACACCTCACAGGTCAGTTTCCCTGTGGCTCTCCCAGGCTCTCCACAGCGCTGCTGCTCCTGGCCGCCCACCCAGCCCTCGACAGGGGACACAGGGAAGGACATGGACATGGGGCTTCCTGTGGCCACCCAGGCCCAGAGGGACACTGCTGGCACAGACCCCTGCTCTGATCTGATGGACACGGAGCCTGACACCACGGAGACAAAGTCGGTGATGGAATGGCTGGCTTCCTCCATGTCGGACATTCACCACCCTGGTGACCAGTGTGGGGAGGAGGACAGCAGCCTCCAGCCACAGCACCTCCCTTTGCTGTCCCTAGAGCCCCTTCCCAGAGGTCAGAGTGGAGCTGCCCAGGAAAGCTCCCCAGGGGAGACAGGTCCTGGCTGTCTGAGCGAGGAGAGCCACGTGCCCACTGGAGGCTGGCAGACCCAAGGGGCACAGGAGGAGGGGGGTGAGGTGGTGGCCACCCAGCACAAAGCCAGTGTTGTCCCCTCTGCTGTTATCTGCCCCTCTGATGAGCTCCTGCTGCTGCCACCGGCTCCTGGCCCCAGCACAGCCCCTCCCTGGGAGCTGGGCCAGGGCCAGGGGCTGCTCCCTTCGAGTGGGGAGCCTTCCCTGGCTACCTGTCAGGAGAGCAGAGCTGATGGCCACAGCTGTGCCATTGGCAAGGGCAGTGCCAAGGGTCAGTGCCAGGCTGAGGGTCGGGGCCCTGCTGAGGGTCAGTGCCAGGCCAGCAGCAGCTGCGAGGGGGCCATGTCCCAGGCCAGGAGCCAGCAGGTGCTGAGCGGGAACACCCTGCAGAAAGTGCAGGAGGGCCACGCAGAGCTCCCAGCTGCAGCCCAGCTCCTGGCAGAGTGCAGCAGTGCCCCAGGGGTTCTCACCCGCCTCTCCTGGCTCTCGTTCGGGGTCAGGACAGACCCTGTGTCACACAGCCTGCTGCAGGACACGGGGGGTGACCCACCTGAGCCTTTGGCCTGTCTGACGAGCAGCAGGTGCCCGGGGGCCAGTGCTGTTGGAAGGAAGGTGCCAACATCCCCTGCTGGAGCAGGCTCTGGCAAGGAGCTGGTGAGCAGCTCGGGGCTGGGTGCAGGGCAGCCCACAAGAGGTGCAGGAAATGCAGCTCAGCAGGAGCCACAGCCTGCACAGGCTTCTCTCCCCCGGGAGCAGGCTGCAGGGCCGGGGAAGGACTCCTGCCTGGCTCCAGCTGCAGGGCTTTCCATCCCCTCGGTCCCAGTCCCCTTGGGGAAAGGAGCAGGCGACCACGGGGCTGCAAAGCACTCCTTCCTGTGTTTTACCCCCGAGGAGGGTGAGCAGACCCCTCGGCCCCCCATCGCAGCCGGGCCCTCGGGCTGTCCCCCAGCACCACGGGGGTCGGACAGCTGTGGCTGCCGGCTGCCCTACATCAGCTGCTTCCCCCAGCCCCACAACCAGGGGGAGCGTGAATCCAGTCCCCCCCAGTTTCCAGGGCCCCTCACCACACCACCATCCAGCAGCTGCAGCCTTCCCAGGACCCCGGGGAGTGCTTTCCCAGTCTCCACTGCTGGGGACGTGGCGGGGCAGGACCCCCACATCCGAGTGCTGGGGCAGCTGAAGGACCAGGCGAGGATGAGCCCTGCAGACATCTCCCGCTTCCTGGCCTACACTGTGGAGCTCCAGGAGGTTGTAGGGAAGCTCTGTGGGAACCAGGCAACCCACCTGCACGAGCAATGTGCAGAGCAGGGTGTGGAGAGCAAGGGTGCCCTGGGCTGGGCTTCCCAGGACCTGCTGTCCAGCTGCCAGGCGCTCCTGAGCACGGAGCAGCCTCTCACAGAGGTGCAGTGTGCACTGGGAGCAACCTTCGACCGCCTGGTGCACCTGGCCGTCACCTGCTTCCAGGTGACACACTGCCGGCGCTGCAGGCAGCGACAGCAGGAGCTGGGAGCTGCGCTGGGGGATGTGGTGGGCACCTACCAGCAGCTGGTGCAGGCTCTGCACCAGCAGCTCCACGGGCAGGTCTGCCCTGAGCTGGGCACCAAGCTCCTTGCCCGCCAGCACACGGCCCTCGCAGCTGCCATCTTCTGTCTCCTGCAGCAGTTCAGGGCATCCCCGTGGCTGTGACAGCCGGGGTGGGGGCACACGAGGGCACTGAGGGGGGCAGAGCCCAGATGTGTGCCCTCTGTCCCCCTCAGGCTCTCCCCCAGGCGATGTTTAGCCCGGGATGGCCATGGGAGGACGTGCCCGCTGCTGCTGGCACTCCAAGAGCAGCCATGCCCTGGGTGCTCGTGGAGCACTGCAGTGTGCGTGTGTCTAGCCCAGGGCTCGTCCCTTGGCTCCCACAGGCTGTGCAGGTGGTCACCTTCACGGTGTTGTCTCCTTTGTCACCCATGGGAAGGGTGAGAGCCTGTCAGCCTGCCTTGCACTCACGCTGCTCTCCGGGCAGGCTCTGGACTAAAAGGACATCAAACCCCACCCTGGCCGAATGTGAAGGACCCCGGGTGGCTTTCTCCACCTTGGTGGCCGAGGGAACACAGTGCTGCCATATTCAGCTGCTTGTCCTTAGGCAGAGAGGGTCACACCAGCCGTGCTGGCTTGTGCTGCTCTGCTGCCCCGCGCTGGTGAGGACACAGCCCGTCTGCTCCCCCCCGCACCGGAGCGGCTCACGGCTCTGTCTGCCAGAGGAAGGGCGAGCCCCGGACCGCCACGGGCTCCCCCGGCCCGGCCCAGCCCTGTGCCCCTCTCAGCAGGTGCCACTGACCCGGCCAGGTGTGCGCTGGAGGGTGTGCGGCTGTGCATCCCCGCCAGGCAGCACTGCAGTGGCCCCGGGTGCGGGGCAGAGGCCAGTCCCTCCTTGCTGAGGGCTAGCCTGGGGATACTGGGGTGTGCCTGCCTTTCCCCAGGGAGCTGGGGGGGTCTGCACTAGGCAGCTGAGGGGCACAGTGACGGCACCACCGCTCCCCAGGCCCTGTGGGGACAGGACTGTCCCCTGGCTCGGGGACACTGAAGGGGATCATTTCCACATCCAGCCTGCCAAGAGCCCCCAGGGCACAGCAACAGGCACTGGCCAACACTGACACTCCGAGCCCCTGTCGTGGCTTACCCTCAGGTTAACCCCTGGCTGGGGTTGAAGCACAGCAGCCCCACAGCTCCTGCACACCCCACTGTCACTCGCACTCGGACACAACCCCCAGGGTTGTGAAAGGGTTTGCTGTGAGAGGAATGAAAACATGTAACCAAACTTACCTCAGATGACCTCCAGGTCCTGCTGCCACTGGCCATGAGGTTTTAGGGCTCTTTTGGCAGCAATGGCTGAGGTAATGTATCGGCTCAGCTGCACCAAACACATTTCTGCTGTGGCTGTGGCACGTGGCACTGCTCCATGCAGGGCACAGCCAAGCCCAGGTACCTGCCAGCAGGGACACCTCTGTGTGTCAGCTGTGACGAGGTACCACTCATCAGTAACCGTAGGGACACAATGGGGATCTAAACCTTTTATTTTATATTAGATGCATACAACTAGCCAAAGGCTTCAACAACTCGCCAATTCTTCACTGGGTTTAAGCTGCTGGGACAGGGTGCCCGCGGGAGCTGCTCCCCATCCCGCGTCCTCCTGCAGGAGCAGCACTGTCCTGTCCCATGGTGGGGGGTTCTCTTTGCCCATGAGCTTTGCAATCCTAACTTCACCTTACTCTCTGTTTCAATAAAAGGAAGAAAACACCTTAAAGCACTCCTCCCCATCTCAGAACAGGAGAAGGTGCAGGAGTCACAAACAAACAGCTGCAAAGAAGCAAAACTGAATTCCTGTCAGTTTTCACTTGACCCCAGGCTCCACCAGGCTTTTCTTTCCTGCTCAGGGGCATGGGGGATGTCCAGCACTGCACTCCTGAGGTAGAAGGTGTTGCTCCAACAAGGTTCTCACACTGCTGGAAACAGCTGTCTCCTGTGCACAGTCACGCTGGTGCTTCCTGGCTGTGCGGCTCCTCGCCACAAAATAAAGAGTTTTCTTGGGCAGCAGTGGTGCACGGGGGTGTTTCCACCTGTTCCACTGGGTCTGGTAGCACGTAGCCTTTTCCAGAAGAAACCCCAGCCCTCAGAGCTGCTGGCCAGCTCCGTGTCTCGTAGTAGGTGGACAGGACATCAAAGACTGTCGGGAGCAGAGAGGTTGGGTCACACACGTGCTGTGACAAGGGTGCCAGCAGCTCCACACACCCACCGAACACAAGGGAGGTGATGACATGTCACCCAGAGAAGGTCCCACACTTAACACCTGATGAGCTGGTGCTTGAGGCAGCTTCCCCAGGGGCAGACAGGTATTTTGGATAGGACTTTAGGGAGGTCTGGGCAAAGCAGTGGCTGTGTCAACTAGAGTGAAGTGCCCTCATCACTGTTTTGGCTGACACGTGCCACCTGTCAGTGTCCCCCCTGTAGTGAGCCACACCTGCTGCGCTCTCACTGTCACTCCCAGGCAGGGAGACCCCACCCCTTGGGCACACAGAGCCCTCACTTCCTCTGCCTTGTGTCCATGGAGGGGCAACACAACCCTCACGTCAGGGGTAAAAGCTTTGAGGAGCTGGCCTGGGTCACGAGCCCCTCTGCAGTCCCTAACAGAGAGGCACTCACCTTGCAGAGGTGAAGCAGCATGAGCACATCCTCTGCTGTGACCAGCTGTGCCAGCCCATGGGGGTACAGGACACCAGCACCCCTCCCCGCCACTGTCACACATGGCTGAGGTGGCCCAGGCCTCCAAAGTCCTGTCCCTCTGTGGCCTGTCCCCAGAGCAGCACCCCTCCTCCCGACTGTCCCCTGCCTCTGGGGGAGCAGGGGGCTACCCCAGCCAGCCCCTGGCTCACCCGCAGCCCCTCACCCTGGTTGATGGCCAGTGTCTCGGAGTGGTAGTTCCTGGCGTTGGGGGCTCTCACCATGTACTCCCGGATGGGCAGCCGGGCCGTCCGCAGGCGCTGCTCCCGCGCCCTCCGCAGGGTCACCTGCTGCAGGGACACGTGGGCACGCGGCCTCACACCTGTGGCCACCGAGCCAAACCTGCCCTGGGGCTCCTGTGGCCACAGAGCCAAACCTGCCCTGGGGCTCCTGGCACCCGTGCCGCTGCAGCCTCTGCCAGCTCGCTGCTGGGTCCAGGCAGAATCGGAGCACAAAGGGGCAGGCACAGCACAGGGATGTGCCTGCTCACGGGCAGCACCACGCACCTTGTGAATGCTCTCATCCACCAGCCCTCCCAGCACGTACACCTTGTCTGGATCGATGTCTTCAAGGACTAGAAACAGGACAGGCCCTGGCTCAGCACCACACAGCAGCCAGTCCTGCAGGACAGTGCCCTCCCAGAGACCCCCCTGCCAAGGACAGCAGTGGGCAGAGCCTCCTCACCCCGGGGGCACGCAGGTCCCACCAGCACAGATCTAGCACACAGTACGTCTCATACCATGTGAGACAACCCATGGGAGGAACAACTTGCCTGAAGCAAGGAATGGCCTCGAAAAGAAATTTCTAGAAGTCAACCTTTTGCCCTGGCTCTCCCTTGCCTGAAGCATGTGAAATACTTACCGTTCTCAGAGTCAGGAGTGAGATAGACAATGGCCTCCAAAGGAAACAGGTCCAGGTAACTCTCTGGAGTTGTATCCATCTCAAAAACACAAAATAGAGTGAAGCAGCCCATTACCCTGAAGTACATCTGCCAGAACAAAGGCCCCTCCCCGACAGAGGTATCCCGGGACCGACACTGCTGCTTTGGACATACAAACTGCTAAAGGTCCTGTAGCTTTCCAGTAACCTGGGGTTTTTCTTTTTCACTTGGGCAATGTTTCTGTTTTAGGCACTGATCAACACACCTAAAAACACCATTAAATTCTCTCCTCATCAAAAGTTCTGGGGTGCTTTAAGAAAGGGAGAGCAGCAACAAATGACTAATTGTAAATAAGATGCAGAGCACAGGGCTGGGCTCTCCCCCGGTCCCGCGGCCCGACCCTCCTCACCAGGTATCCAGCGAAGCCGTCGTTCATGCGGAAGCACTGCTCGTAGATCGGCGTCCCCGCCGCGAACTCCGTCAGGCACAGCCAGAAGGGCCGAGCGGCGCGGCGGTTCGCCCCGTACAGCCTCCGGATCTGGGAGGCGAGCCGGCCACTCTCCTTGGGGACAGAGCACCACGGTCACCCTGGGCCTGGGGCTGCCGGTCCCGCCGAGCTCCCGGTGCCTCACCCGCAGCAGGGACAGGCACACGCG